>BMAC01000883.1:326519-340720 GCA_014905375.1 Phtheirospermum japonicum | reverse complement strand
TGGCAGGAGTAGGTCGGACCTGGTGTGGGTAGACCTGATTTTGCAAACTGCTAGATAAGCACGGTTGGACCAGAGTGACCAGTAATTTCGGTCAGATCTTCTTCTCAAAGCCAGGCCTGGAATAACAAAAAGGAGGACTCAGACGGTTGGGAAAAGGAGGTCAAGACAGTTTAAACCTAGGATAAGGTTTGACATGGCTTTTCCTAGAAAACATAATCATCCCGAGCTGGACAAAATTAAGGGAAGAACGGGCCCACTGAGACAAGTGGGACCACTTGTCAGAGTTTGTTGCCTCAACGGCCCCTGATTCGTGGCCCTTGTTCCTGAGATCCCGGAAAGGGTCCCCACTGGGAAAAACTATAAATATCTCAGCCCCAAGACTGAGGGTGGTATGTCATTCTTTTGGGCATTCCTTCTTTGCTTCCTGGAAAACACCTCATACGCTTTCTGACTTAAGCATCGGAGAGGTTTCTACCGGAAAACCACCGGTGGTCCTTTCTAATGTGTGTTTGTGTGCATGTCGGGAAGGCATACCAGTTTTTAGGCAGTATCATATTTTGGGGTGAAACACTTGAGAATCGACTCAGTTTAAACTTACCAACCTACAAGCGAACTCGTACTCTTGCGAGCGGACTTTAAACGTTTGACAAACATATTTATAAAAGTAGGTACGTAAAGAAGTTGTTCATGAGGTGGCAACCTCTTATACCTCTCACAAAGACACAAAGAGAATTGCTAAGTTGACGAGGAGGGTGGCCTCTTTACAAACTCAAAGTACACTTCTCTCTCAAAGTGTACCTTAACCACCACTTCTTATCAAGACGTGTGGATTTTGTGGAGTGTATGGTCATGAAGCCAACCTTTTCCAAGCCACGTTCAAACCGACCGAGGAGATCGGGGAGAAAGTCCAACTGATTCAAGGATGTCGAGCGAATCAAGCTGATCAAGGGTATCAAAATCGCTACCTTTGTAACACTGACTCATACTCACAAATGTATAATCTGGGTTGGAGAAACCATCTGAATTTTTCATGGTCGGACAATTCCAGTGGAGGTAACTATGCTTCAAATTATAGACAACAAGGTAACTTCGCCCCCCCACCCAACAACTATATTAACAATAACAAAGGGGCCAAGGGTCTTTCCAAACTCGACCTCCTTTCCAACCGGTGCCACAAACTCAAATTCCTTTTCAAGCGGCTTCACCGGCTCAAGCTTCTGCCTTGCCTTCTCTTAATGAAACACTGCGAATGCTCACGCAATTCATGCAATGATCTGAGAAGAGGATGGATAAGCTTGAAAATACTATCGGCCAACTCGTTGCTCAAGTAGGGAAAAATGAATTGGGAAAATTACCGAGCCAACCATCACAAGAACAAGCCATTACCGTTCTTAGAAGTGGCAAGGTCATGGATAATAAAATCTCATCGCCCGAAGAATATTCTACACCACTAGCCGTTTGAGATGAGAGCGTAGCACCAAACACTACCCCATTGCTGGAAAAGTCGAACCTTCAGGAGCTCTTCATAAGCTATCCAACCTATATCGTCCACCTATTCTATTTCCGATCCGCCTTCACCCAGAAAAGCAAGATAATCAATTTCTCGACCTTTATAATATATTTTCTAAAGTGAATGTTAATCTTTCTTTACTTGAGGTTATAAGAAACGCTCCTGCATATGTAAAGTTTTTAAATATCTTGCTTCAAAGAAAATATATTTTGGTGATAATGAAAAGACTTTTTTCCAAATGCGGTAAGCGTTATCTTCTGTAACCCCCTTCTCCCGAAGGAGAGTGACCCCAAGAGTATTTGTATAAAAATCACATTGGGAAACATAAAAGAAACTCAAGGTATGATCGACCTTGGGGCGGGGATCAATCCAATGTCATTTTTTATTTATGAGAAATTTGACTTAGGTGACCTCAAACCAACAAAGATGTGGCTCCAATTGGCAGATCGTTCCATTTGATATCCCAAAGGAATCGTCAAGGATGTCCTCGTGCAAGTTGGTAGACTCATCGTTCCCATAAACTTTGTTATCTTGGATGTGGGGCAAGTGCGGGATGATAGCTGGGAGCACACCATTCTTTTAGGCTGACCATTTATGTCCACGACCAACACGCTGATCGATGTTTAAAATGGCAAAATGAACTTGTCCATTTTGGACGAGACGGTCACCTTTTCCATCCATGACTTTCAAGTAACTCCCTCTTCATCCATGAATGCTGAATGCTCATTCATCAACACCATCGCTCCTCTAGTGAAGAGAAGATTAAAGAAGAATCTATTGTCCATGAGTTTCTTACTAGCGATAATATATCTTGGCTCGCCAAGGACGATGATTGGCTAGAGCTCATTAGGAGAGGGTGATTGATCTTTGAGATCTAGGAGGCGAGAAATCCGATATTGAATCCAAAGTTAAGCTCAAGGCCCTCCCGAGTCACCTCAAGTAAGTGTTATTTGAAGAAGGTGAAGAGAAGCCCATCATCATCTTCGCCGAGATGACAAATGAAGAAGAGAAAGCATTGATTGTCATGCTTAAGAATTCAATGAGATATCAGGTGGAGTTTAAGGGACATTAAAGGAATTAGTCCAAGCACATGCATGAACCACATTATTTTGGAGGAAGGAATGAAGCTGGTTCAAGATATTCAACGACATTTGAATCAAAATTTGATGGAAGGCATGAAGAAAGAAATCTTTAAGTTGATTAATGAAGGAATCGTTTTTCCCGTTTCCGATAGTAGGTGGGTGAGCCCCATTCATGTTATTCCAAAGAAGGGTGGAATCATGATTATCAAGAACAACAAGGGTGAGATCGTACCCACTCAATTGACTACCAGTTGACGCATGTGCATTGACTATAAGATGTTTAATGTCGCCACAAGGAAGGGCCATTTCCCACTCCCTTTCATCGATCAATTGCTCGACAAGTTAGCTGGCCACCAATACTATTTCTTCCTCAATGTTCTTTCCAGCTACTATCAAGTAGCCATCACTTCAGAGGACCAAAAGAAGACTACACTCACATGCCCATTCGTAATGTTCACCTTTCATAGAATGCCATTTGGCCTTTGCAATGAACTGACAATTTTCCAATGTTGTATGCTATCCATTTTCATGAACATGATAGATGACTTCCTTGAGGTCTTCATGGATAATTTCTTGGTATTCGTCTCATCCTTTTATTGTCTAAATGATCTATCTAAGGTTCTTGAACATTACAGTAATAGTAATTTGACACTTAGTTGGGAAAAGAGTCATTTTATGGTAAAGAGTGGCATTGCTTAGTCATATCGTGTCAAGTAGGGGTTTAGAAGTAGACAAGGTGAAAGTTGATGTCATTGAAAATTTACCCCCTCCTACGAATGTAAAAGTTATCAGAGGTTTTTTAGGACATGTGGGTTTTTACCGACATTTCATCAAAGATTTTTCAAAAATTAGTCGCCCATTGTGTCAATTTCTTGGTCTCAATGTGCCTTTTAAGTTTGATGAGTCATGTCTAAATGCTTTCAACTTGAATAAAGAAAAACTCACTATGGATCTAATGGTTTTTGTCCCAAATTAGTCTCTCCCCTTTAACAAAATGTATGATGCATCAAACAATGCGGTGGGAGCCGTTTTGGGTCAATGGGTAGACGGTCTTGTTCGCGTCATTTACTATTTGAGTTGTATGTTAAATGAGGCTCAAAGGAATTATACCACCACCAAAAAAGATCTTTTGGCCATAGTTTTCTCACTTGAAAATTTTCGCTCGTACATTTTTGGTTCTAAGGTCATAGTCCATAGCATCACGCGACTCCCCGTCACCTTTTTAATAAAACTCAAAGCTCTGTGTTTGATTCGTTGGATACTTTTATTGCAAGAGTTTGATGTCAAAATTCATGATAGGAAAGACTGTGAGAACATGATTGCCGATCATTTATCTCATTTGATTGTAGAAGACCATTTACATAAGCATGAACGTATTAATAATGTGTTTCCTTATGAACTTGCTTATGCTATTTCCTCTCACCCCACCTCATGGTATGCCAACATTGCTAACTTTCTTGCTTGTGGCCATTTGAGGGCCAATTTATCCTTCCAAAAATGGAAGAGATTTCTTTCAATTTGTAGGCATCAATCTTGGGAGGAACCGTGCTATTTTTGGTTTGGGAAGGATGGAGTCATTCAGAGTATTATTCCCGAATATGAGCAATAAAGCATCTTGTCATTTTGGACGATCAATAGTGCGGCGGCCATTTCAGAGGAAAAAGACCACTTGTAAAGTCCTTCAATCAGGATTTTATTGGCCGACACTTTTTAAAGATGCTCAAGAATTTTTCAAATCGTGCGACTGATGCCAACAAACCAGGAACATTGGAAAGACAAATGAGATGTCATTGACGAGCGACCTCATTGTGGAAATACTCGATGTTTGGGGCGTAGAATTTATGGGTACGTTCCCCACTTCCTTTGATTACGAGTACATATTAGTGTCCATCGACTACGTTTCTAAATGGATTGAAGCTATCCCCACGAAGACGTGCAACACTAAGGTCGTACTCAAGTTCATTCAAGAGAATATCCTTAGTCAGTTCGGGTTCCCGAGAGCTATCATTAGTGATGGAGGTACCCATTATTGTAAGAATTTATTTGCGAGGTTGATTGTACAGTATGGGATCAAGCATAAGGTGGCCACGACGGACCACCCTCAAATGTTAGGACAAGTGGAGACAAGCAACAAGCAAATCAAAGCGATCTTTGAAAAATTTATATAACTAAGCTAGAAGAATTGGTCGACAAAGTTTAAAGATTCCCTTATGGCTTATAGGATGGCATACAAGATGGTCTTAGGAACAAGTCCCTACCGATTGGTATACGTCAAGGCGTGCCATCTTCCGGTCAAAATTGAGCATTAAGCTCAATTGGCTATACGAGTCGTGAATTACGATTTGAAGAAAGATGGAGATGTGGGAGGACAACTTAAAGAGATTGATGAGATTAGGAATGATGCTTATGAGTGCCGAGATCTACAAAAGGAAAGTGAAGCTTCAACATGATAAGAAGCTCGTTACTAAAGATCTCAAGGGCGACATGTAAGTTTTTCTCTATAACTCTCATTTTCTTTTATTTCTCAAAAATCTCAAGTCACGTTGGAGTGGTCCGTTCTTGATCGAGGAAGTGATGTTGAATGGTGTGGTGAAGTTAGTAAATGAGAAGACCCAAGAACTCTTCCAAGTCAACGACCATCGTGTCAAGTCGTATTTCCATGGACCGAAACAAACTCAAGATGTGGAGTCTGACACTTTTGAAGACCCCCTAACCGCCTAACCTCCATGAGTTCATCAAGCTACAGACGTTAAACAAGTGCTTCTTGGGAGGCAACCCAAGCATTTCGTGTCCTCATTACAAAATATCTCGATTACTGTATATTTATCTTTTAATTATTCTTTTCTCTTTCAATTCTTTCCATTTAATTTTCTTTTGTTTGTGTTGTAGGGAGTATTATGTCAGGGATAGAAGGCCGTTTATGAACTCCCGGAGGAATTCTTGAAGGATCTAAGGTTTTTCTCGAGTAACGATGGTCAAAGGAGCGAAAATGAGGCCCCACGGACAACCCGTCAATCGATGCTCACGTCGACAAAAAGTACTTCTGCCCGCGTCGATGGCCCATTGATAAAGCATCAATTGACACCAAACTCTCTATTGATCTCGTTAATGGCCTATCGACCGATGCTCAGTCGACACAATGCTCTTTTTGTTCCCGTCAATCAATGCACAGTCAACACAAGCCCTATGTTGATCCCGTCGATGGCCTATTGACTGACGCCTAGTCAATGCAATTCTCTATGTTGTTCCCGTAGATGCACCATTGATTGACACCCTGTCAATGCAAATACCTCTGTTGATCTCGTCGATCAACACCAGTCGATGTAAAGACCTTTGTTGATCCCATCGATAGCCCATCGATGGCCCGTCGATCAACGCCTAGTCGATGCAATACTATTTGTTGTTCCCGTCGATGCCCGTCGATCGACTACCATCAATGCGTACTCTAACCCAACCCAATGGCTGACTCAAAACCTAAGAAAATCAACCCAACCCATTTGCTTCCCATCCCAACATGCATGCTGGGTTAACCAAAACCCCCATCCCTTCTCATTTTTCTTTCATTTCATTTCCTCCCCCACCCAACTCTTTCTTGCATCTTGCAATTCCAGCACTTTCAAAGATTTTTTGGTGATCCTCCAGCCACGGTCCATCAACTCTGGCAACTTGCGAACCTCTGTCCAAATTCTGGCGACCAATTTCTTCCATTTTTTCTACAACAAAATGGCCCCAACCCATTTCATCCGAAATTTCGTATGAAAATTGAGGTACTTCGCTTGAGCCTAATCGTTCTTTATCATATTTGAATTATTTGGTTGGGTTGGTGTTTCTATTGTTCATCCTTTATCCAAAGATTCTTCTTTCGAATTCTCACACGCCACGTGCTCGATGAAACTCCCTAAAGAGCACATCCTTCCAAATTCGATCTTTTGTGAGTACGTGCACATCCCTATCGATTCTTAGAACCCTTTTTGCATGTACTAGCGAAAGTTGACTCTAATTCCTTGATCCTCATTTTCTTCAACTTTGTTTCACCATGTCTCAGGCAAGAAAATGGAAAGACATTTTGGCCAAATACGAGGCCCCATTCCTCATATATTTGAAAGAAGAGGGAATTTTTTTTTCTTTCGATTAGAACTTGGGGACTCGCGGCACCTCAAATGATTGATTTGGACGACGTAGAGGAATGGGCCCAAGTGGGCTTGGCACATTACGAAGTTGTTTTGAGGTATATCAAAGGGCTTGGGTGCACCACGTTCACCCGGATGGAGCTTCCCAGATACTGCAAACTCCTGCTTGAATTCTTCACCACCTTGAGCATTTTTGCCGACCGGACATTCACATATCGACTTGGGGGAAACGAGATTTACAAGAATGAACACGTATTTGAAGAGGTTTTCAAGCTTGATAGCAATGATGTTCCCCCATGCCCCCAATATGAAGCATTTGATGTTGTAACTTTTTGGTATGAATTGACGGGAGGAAACATGGGATCTTATAATCGGTTTCCAATTACGAGGATCAAAGACGGCACCATCTACATCGCATATAAACTCCTCGCCCATGTGGTACATTTCAAGCAAGAGGCAACCAACGTTATAAATCTGAGCTTTATGCTTTGCAGTGCCTCGTCAATGAGCGACGTCCACGCCTATTTCCTCTCCTCTTGAATGGTATCCAAAACATCTTGGAGAAGAAACCCAGTAAAAAGATGCCTCTCCTCTTGTACACCCTGTTCATAATTGGCCTCGCCCTTCACATCGGATGCAATCCGGCCGAGATGGATCTCATGGCGATTGGGATCACCCACCTTCCGATGGCTAAACATTCAGCGATGAGTGTGCCCCGCCCTCGAGACCTCGTGCAAGGTGGATTATGGTCTCATCATGTCGAAGCAAGTGAGGGCGAAGATGGTCCAAACACCGAATCGGGCAGCGCCAAGGTTAGGATCAATTTTTCGAGGAGAATCGGATTTCCAAATGAAGATGTTCGAGAAACTTCAACTTATAGATGGAAAATTTAATAGCAATCATCGAAGCTTTCGAAAGCTTACGGCTCACCTCTCCAGACTCGAAGAGCATTTGGGCCACTCGTCTTCTTCTCAAGCGGCCAACTCCCATATGGATATGGATCTTGACAACGACCCTCCCACCTAGTATCATTTTTTTGAAAAGGAGTTTGTACATATTGACGTTTTCTATTATTTTTGAGTCTTATGTTGTCGTGTGTGTCGTTCTTCTCCATTCACCCATTTTTGTTATTCTCGCTTCGACCGCCCGTTGGACGTCACTTCACGCTTGGTTTCTCATCACAAGCACGATTATAGGGGCATCTCTCTCTCCCTTCCCTTTTACCGTTTAATCTTATTTTGTGCGCAATGTGGACATTGCTTATGTCTAAGTGTGGGTGTGGGTGTCCATGTTTAGGATCTTCTTATGCTTATTTGCATGTGATAATGATTGAGTCGTGATGTGTTGACATTTCTTGGGGTCTGTAATACCCGTGCATTCATAGTGCATTTTTTCTTCATTCTTTTTTAAAATCATAATTTCAAATCTTAATTAGTCTCAAGCTCGTTGTCTATAAAAGTTCTAATTACCAATTATTATATCTCAAATTCTTATTTAAGATTAGTACCAGTTTTTCTATTTTTAATTAATTATAGATTTTTTATTTTCTTAAACTATTATTAAAGTTATTATTATAACTGAAAATATCTAAGCCCATTATATTATTTTTGTTTATATCAACCCATTTTCTACTTTCCCTTTTTGGTATATTACGAGTCTAATTGGATTATTTTTATTCTAGCTCACTAAGAACAATTATCAATCCAGTTGTATAAATTAAACTTATTCCAAGCCCGATCCAATTATCCCACAACTTATACTTTTTTTTTTTTTTTTTTTTTAGATTTCTCCAACCTTTCACATTTTCCTCTTAAACTCAACCTTAATTCTCCAACCCTTCATTTTCCCACGTTAAACAACTATAAAACATCACTAAACCTTAATTCTCCAACCCTTCATTTTGGCACCTTAAAATTAAAAAAAAAACAGCTAATTTATACAAGGAAAACTATACAACTTCATTCTTATTCTTTCTTCTCTTAGATAAGAAAGAACAAAACAACAAACATGTAAAAGAAATTGTTATTTGTTTCTAATTTTTCCAACATTGGAGTTAACAATTGAATGAAATCCCCTCATCTTCGAATCCAAATACCGGGCACCATCCCGAACCCGATCGCCGCCACCACCACCATCATACAATCTAAAAGTCTGAAACCATACCAACCGCCAGAAATCGCAGCACCATCAACAGCCCTTCTCGGCCGCTAAAAACCAAAACTGAAACCACCACAGCCCCACACCAACAGCCTTCTCAGCCGTCCAAAATAGTCACCCATCTCCCACCATTCATCTTCATCAAACATCAAAGCTATTACCGTGGCGTTTCACTATAATCCTCTTCCACAAACCAACTCAAGCTCGAAGCCCAAACGAATCCAAAACCACCTCCACGCCTTCACCTTCTCTGCCTAACCAGAATCTCCATCACCACCATATACCCAAACACGAACCAAACCGGTAGCCACCCTCTCATCCATTGCCATCCCTAAATGAAGTTTCGGTCGACACCATCTGTCACCTTATCCCGGTCGAAATCATCTGTCACCACCATACCCGATCGACCACCATTTCTTTTCTAGTCAGCCACGCTGCCAGAGTCATCACACCGTTTTCCAAAATTGAGGCCCAAATTCCATAAACAACGTGGATGATACAGACCAAAATGTCCATACGTAATATTATTTGATAAATGAATATATTTGTGGTAAGCGGCCTCATTTCCCAGAGAGGGTGTTCCTCTGGGAGGTGAGCGAGCTGAGTGGTCTCAGTGGAAAAGTAAGCGAGTTGTGGTTTGTGGAGTAGCGACCTGGAGTATAAGGATGAGTTCTTATATAGGGTCGCGACCTCTTGTCGTTTGAGCTGTGTACTTGAGCTCGGTTATGGGCTTTTGTGAATATCAAGCCTGCGGGGTTAGTGTGAGTAGTTTATGAGGTTTCAGTGGACTGTATGAAAAGAATAATGGGCCCAGACCTATTCTATTAATTTAATGAGAGGTTTATTATTTATGGGAACTTAGCATATGGGAAGAATCCTAATTATAAGTCAGTTGTGGTATTTATGGAATTATGGTAGGAGAAGGTAACACTTGCTTGGGGAGGACTTCTCTTGTATCTATAAA
Organism: Phtheirospermum japonicum; assembly: GCA_014905375.1. Lineage (NCBI taxonomy): Eukaryota > Viridiplantae > Streptophyta > Magnoliopsida > Lamiales > Orobanchaceae > Phtheirospermum > Phtheirospermum japonicum. Next base: position 330,877 of record BMAC01000883.1, on the reverse strand, counting down.
AGGAGGTGAATACCTTTCATTATTTTCTAAGCCGATATTGTTCTATCGCATTATTATTTTATATTTGAAGAGAAGTGACGAGTGTTTGGTTCCGCTTATTAACTTAAGCATCGGAGGGCTTTAACGGGTTCGAAATCCGGCCCGTCTGAGGTGCTGTTTTGCAGGACCAGCGAGGTCACCAGGAGATTCGTGGAGGGCTTGGCAGGTCGCTGTGACGTGTTTTGAAGCAGTTTCAGGTCGCTGATCTCTACTCTGAGGTTAGTACCCCCTATATTTGGTAGCCCAACATTTTTTAATTATCAAATTGGCGCCGTCTGTGGAAAAGAGGGACATCTAGTCCTTGAGCGAAAGACGTGAGGATCACAATTTTCGTAAGTCTAAAATCTGACTGCGCTATAAATTTGAAAAATCATTTTCTAACGTTTCAACCGTTGGATTGTGTTGAAATGTTTACAAAACCTAAAAAACCTTTTGAATTATGTTTTGAACGGTGGAGATAGTATATTTAGATTTGAGGAAATATATATGAATTTTCGAGTGAAGCAGATTTTATTTTCGGAAAATTCTGTGCAGCATTTTTGAAAATACAATTGTGCACAGTAAAACCGTTGGATCAAGCCAGAAATTTGATATGTTATTCTAAATGTATTGAAGTTAAATCTGAACGGTGGAGATTTGAATATGAGTTTAGAAAAAGTTTATAACGAATTTTAAACGGAGCTGATCCTGTTTCCAAAAACTGCTTGTCTAACTTCTCTTGGGAATTAAGTTATGCACAATTTAATTGTTGGGTGGAGTTGAATTTTGGATATAATATGTATGATATATAGTGATTAAATATGAATAGTGGTGGATATCAGGTTGTAAAGATTTGTGTGCGCGAGTAAGGGCTGTGATGCTCGCGTCTTACTTAACGATTATTTTTATAATCATATACTAACGGACTGAGTGCAGGCCAATTTGTTTAGTTTGTATTGTTTTTAATCTTGATTTTTAAGGGTTACCCTATATGCTTGGAATATAACCCAGGAATCGTCAATACAAACAAACACGATGAGGTCGCGTGTCAAAATATTTTGAGGTCGATTTACTTTGCTGCTCGGAGTCTAAGACGATGAGGTCGTGTATCAACCGAACGCAACAAAAATTGAGATAAGTATTTATTTTATTTAAAAACAAAACGTATGCAAATTGGGGTCATTTATGCCGACCTTGTGTAACAATTGTGATGGTGGACGTATTTTTTTTATACATGTTAGCCTGTTTACTTGTTGTATGGGTTCGATCGTATGCGTGTGACATTCAAGTTCTTTTGGTGTCATGCAATTAATTATGAGTTTGGATGAGATTTAAAATTTATAATTAGTAGGATAATTATGCATTGAGCTTTTAATGGGTTTGAGTGCTTTGATATATTGGGGTGATTGTGCTACTTATGTTTTTGAAAGTGGAAGATGGTAATGAGTTTGAGTGCTTTGATATATTGGGGTGATTGTGCTACTTATGTTTTTGAAAGTGAAAGATGGTTAATTTATGTGTTTTCTATAAATGGATGACTATGAGTATCGTGATTGTTTAATTCATGTTTTTGTAAAAGGAGAAAATCGAATTTTAATTCATCTATAATACTTTGGAACCTCGTGTTGTGCTAATTGTGAATTATATGTGACAACTCTTAAGGGTTGATGGGGTGATAATCATACATGAAGTTGGATAGTTCGGTCTTGGAACTCTTTTACGGGTTTGATAGAATGGATGGTGGGTGTTAATCGTATGTGGAGAATGCTAATTGGATTTATGTGGTTTTGATTTGTGGAGATTTTTGATGCATGTGGTTTAAAACTTGTTTGGGGAGGACCTATTTGATTCTGTATGATTATGAAAACTCTAAGAATCGCTCATTCTTGCACGTTCCCGTATGAAAATACTGCACTAACACACTTCAGTAAAATGGTCATAACCCACTGTCGGATTACCCGTTTTGAGATCCGATTTTTGCATTGGGAACTAGACTTTTAGGGCTTTCCAGTGGTATATACTTTGTTTTCTAATTTATTACCAATTAAAATAGTTTCATCTTCAAAGTTGGAATACATGCTGAGAACTTTGTGTCAGTTTTGTTTTGATCCAATTTGGCTTGATGATGATATGATATTTGTGGTTGTGGGAAATGGAGATTTTTGATGTGAAAAATGTTTGATTAACATGTTATTGGTGCGAGTAAGGTTGTGATATTCGGATGATATTTTCTATGATTATGCTAACGAATCTGAGTGCGGGGCCTGTTTAGGTCGTATTAACTTAAGGTTAATTTGTGGGTTGCCCGACATGTAATTCGGAGATGGGTAACCCAATGCGAAGAGGTCGTCAATGTTTAAGGCCATGTACCAGGTCGCGCGTCTAAACATTTACAAAAGGAGATCGGGGAATTATGCTACCTAAAAACAAAAAGGTCGCATAGTTGGATATTCGAGGAGAGGTGAATTTTCCTATAGCACCAATATGAATACGTATCGGGTACTCTTTTTGAGATCTCATGAAAGGGAAGGTTTCCAATTTTATGCCCTGTTTATTTTATGTGGTTGAGCATGGGGGGAATAATTGATATATATGATTTAAATGGTTATGGTGTGTGATTTAATTTAAATGGTTAAGGTCTGGTCACATGTTGGATTTATGGCGTATTAATTAAAGGTTTATGGATTGAGGGTTTTATGATCTGAGTTATGGAAGTATAATTAACATGTTAAGGTCTTCGCGACCTCGTTATGGTCTCTATGACCTCATTACGATCTTGATAATCTAGTGCGATCTAGACTTTATGATCCAATATGGGTTTTATGTTTAAATCCCAACGCTTTCATGAGGTCGGTAAAAGATTTTATGAATATGGTTAAATTCCGATGCTCTCATTAGGTCGATGATGATTAAATCATGATGCTTCTATTAGGTCGACAATGGAGTTTGTGGTTTGAAAGTGGTGTTTTTATGGCGGGAGAAGGTAACTCTGGACCGGAGGGCACTTCTCCCGTAGAAAGTTTGTGATTGTGGAAAGTGGTGTTTTTATGGCGGGAGAAGGTAACTCCGCCTCAATGGTAACAAAACAACCGCTCCGCAGGGTAAAAACACACAATCCACTCCGAAGGGCAAAATGCTCACAGCTCGCCCCAACGGGTAAAACACCATAACCGAGAGAAGTCCACCCTGGTTCAGGGTTACCTTCTCCCTCCACAAAAACACAAACTTCCACAACAAAAACTCCATACGGGAGAAGTACCCTCCAGTCCGGAGTTACCTTCTCCTGCCACAAAAAACACAACTTTCCTCTGAAACAACTGTTTGAAAGACTTGCATTCATGCTCGCAGCCTATATAAAATAACCTGTCATTCTTGCAAATACTTTTCGATTTTATTTTTACTATCTGCACAGCTCGTTAACTTTCAATATGTACAAATCTGCATTTAAAACTTATATAAAAGCCATCAACCATATACGAAACAAAATTTCAAGCTATTATAGGTCGTACGAAAAATACAAACAGTCACACTTCTCACCCATGGGATCGCAAGATCCTAAGAACAATCAAACCATAACCCATAACAACACAATTAACCAGCACTCCGAGCATATTAGCTCGCATAAGAACAACCATCTATTCGATCATAAGAAAAACATGTAAATCAAACACCACAACCACTTAGTCATAGAAAACCATCAGAATAGCTCGCGTAACTTTATTTATCATATATCACAAGAATTACTCAACTTTCAAAACACAAACTCTATGCGGGAGAGTGCCCTCCCGGTCTGGAGTTACCTTCTCTCACCACAGAAACACAACTTCTCAATACGACCTCTCATCACAAAAACACAACTTCTCTCTTATCACAAAAACACAACTACTTCTCATCACAAAAACACATCTTCCCATCACAACTTCTCATCACTAACTCTGTGCGGGAGAAGTGCCCTCAGGTCCAGAGTTAACTTCTCCCGCCACAAGAACCACAACTGTCCACAAACACAAACTTTCCACGGGAGAAGTGCCCTCCGGTCAAGAGTTACCTTCTCCCGCCACAACTATCCACAACACAAACTTTCCATGGGAGAAGTGCCCTCTGGTCCAGAGTTACCTTCTCCCGCCACAAGAACCACAACTATCCACAACACAAACTTTCCACTGGAGAAGTGCCCTCCGGTCCAGAGTTACCTTCTCCCGCCACAAGAACCACAACTTTCCACAACACAAACTTTCCACGGGAGAAGTGCCCTCCGGTCCAGAGTTACCTTCTCCCGCCATAAAAACACCACTTTCCACATCACAAACTTTCTACGGGAGAAGTGCCCTCCGGTCCAG
>BMAC01000883.1:278405-307915 GCA_014905375.1 Phtheirospermum japonicum | reverse complement strand
GATAATAATAATAATAATAATAATAATAATAATAATAATAATAATAATAATAACAATAACAATAATAATAATGATAATAATAATAATAATATTCGAATAAATCCAACATGTAAAAATACGACTATTTGATCAAACTTTGAATATAGAAATATATAAACTTTAAATTATGTTATATTATCGTCGCCACCACCACGCTTCTGCTCGACTTCATTTAACCTGAAAATAAATGTTGATGAAACGGGATGAGCACACAACGACTCAGTGGAGATACCGCTCATAATTAATTTCTCAATATAACATAGTATCATAGTAAAACATGGATAATAATTGTTCTGTGCAGTACAGTGGGACAATCCCAAGGATCCGTAGACCCTGACCTATTTACGGCCCCTGAACAATAATTGTTCTGTGCTGTCGCGCGACTCTATGTATACATAGTCAAATGCCCAAATGCCATGATTGTATAATTGTCATGCAACCACCATAAACTATAATATATCGAGCGATTAATATGAACTTGAATTTATAAAGATTGTGAGTTAAATATCCCCACCTTTAGACTGACGCTTGTGATCTTTGAAATATGCGAATGATCGTGTTTGCAAATCATGAGTCTCAAGATCAATGCTCCTACATGAGAACGTAATTTAACTTATTTTATGAAATAAGGATTTTAAAACTTATGAATAATTGCAATAATTATCGGTCAAACCTTGAAGTAAAGTTAAAGAAGCCGTTTTTGTAAAGTTCATGATGTTGGAGGGTGGAAAGAAGATAACTTGAAATGTCTGTAGGTTGAAATGGAGTTTCTTGGTAAGTTTGGGGGCTGAATTTGGAGTTTGGGTAAACTGGGGGCTCAATCGAACGAATTGAAGACTCTTACGGTCAATCTGAATATCTTAGAAAGTTGTTGGGCATAAAATCAAAACCCTTCCCCAAAATCTCATTAGAACCCGTCTGACCCTTTTCTTCTTCCCCGTTTCTTCTTTCTTCTCTAACTCTCAAAATCGACCAAACCCAGCTCTATTTTCTTCCTCTGCTTCTCAAAACCAGACTCGGCCACGACAATTGGCAATACGGCATAGCCACACTAAGAACCTCCGACACTGACATGCGGCGGGGATCCGAGCGGCAGTTGGGCAGGCGACGCTCTAGGCTCCAATCAGGCGAATCGTTTTCTCCCAATTACAGATATCGGTGACCCGCAGCACTGGTGGATTGGCGGCGATGGCGACCATCGAAAAAAGGGATGGCGACGTCCAGGCGCCTCTCCCTCTCGCTCTCCGGCCCGGGCAATCGGCGATGGTAATCGGTGCAGCCCCTCCCCTTCGGTTCCACCACGGCGGTGACTCGGCGAACTACATTTGTGAGGAAATTGTGAGGTGGCTCGGCTGAACTCGCTCTCGATCCGCCAGTCTCTTTTTCTGAAAAGACGAGCAGCGGTGGACGACAATTGGGCGGATCGGCTGTGGTGGTGTTGGCGATTGGACTCGGAATGCGGTTCGACTCGCCGTTGATTCGGATGGTGGTGGTTTGAGATCGTGGGTCGCTGGTCGCGATTTGAATCGGAGGGTGCTGGGCGGGACGTCCATGGTTGGTTTCTCGTGGGTTTGGTTGGTTAAGGACTGAAAAAGGGATTGTAATTTGACGTGTTTATGACTTAAATTAGGTTTGGAATTCAATGTGAAAATCATGTGATAAATCCCATCACTAAAGGAGTCTGTAACCGATTGAAACCGATTATGAGAAAAGTCCTTGATCTAGGCAAACGTAAAGAATTGAAAATATGAAGAATTCTAATGTTTGTGGGCTTACTCGATGGGCTTGCTTTGGACTTTCATTAATGGATCAAATTTAAAACAAAGAAGAATGGCCTTTAAAAAAATGAAATAAAATTACTTAACATAAAGTTGTTGGACCATTCTAAATGAAATCACAAATTATCGCAAGTTTAAACAAAAAGGACCGAAAATCTTAGAAAAGCACTTAAAAAATATGGGATGTTACAAACTATCCACCTTCCGAAAACTTCGTCCTCGAAATTATTTATACCACGAATCTCAGTAGAATTATGCTTAAAACTTTTATAAATAATTATTTTCTCGTAACCTCTCAAAATTGAGTCGCCCAAAAAAATATATTTTTTTTAGAACTATCATGAGGACCAAAATAGTAAATGTGCGTGCGATATGCTCATGAACGATTTTGTAAATCATGCGAAAAATGGGAAATCATTGTATCTTGCTACTGTATTAAATCACGAATCATGCTGAATATCTCTATATTTTAAAATGTTGACCATATCATGTAACTTTTCTCAATCGTGAATCATAAATCATGCCAAATGCGTTTATCTCTTTAAAGTCCCTACTTTTCTCTTAGAACACTCTTAAACGCATATTAGACATGTCTTCATAATCATGCATCATGAATTTTTAAAGGAAACACTCAAATCATGCTACTTACTTGCGAAGTCGGTGCGAGCGGCAGTGGTGAGCAACAATAAAGATCTTTTTTTCCATAAAAACTCTAAATCATATATAAACATTATGAAGACATTTTTCTTAAAATTTTTCCATTATTAATAAACATTTTTCCATTTTTGAGTAAACAATTTTTTCCATTATTAATAAACATTTTTCTTAAAATTTTTATTTTTGAGTACRGAGAACCGTAATGCTCTGATACCAACTGTAACGCCCCAGTTTTCATAGCGGAAACATAAGCGGAAGAATTCATAATTGATGAAAGAAGTATGGGTGACGTTACTTTAAATAGACACATTTGAATAATTTATAAAATAAACAATTATGATAAATAATTTGTATGAAATAATACCACATTACTTTAAATAAAACAAATACATATAATATCATTTGAACATAACAAATAAAATAATAATAATAATAATATAATAATAATAAGGATAATAATTATAATAATAATAATATATGACATCTTGTAAATAACGCTCGAATAAATCCAACTTATAAAAATACTTCTATTTGATCAAACTTTGAATATAGAAATATGTAAACTTTAAATTATATTTTATTATCGTCGCCACCACCACGCTTCTGCTAGACTTCACTTAACCTGAAAATAAATATTTAATGAAAAGGGATGAGTACACAACGACTCAATAGAGATATCGTTCATAATTAATTTCTCAATATAACATAGTATCATAGTAAAACATGGATAATAATTGTTTTGTTCAGTACGGTGAGACAATCCCAAGGATCCGTAGACCCCGTACCTATTTACGGCCCCTGACCAATAATTGTTCTGTGCTGTRGCGCGACCCTATGTATACATAGTCAAATGCCCGAAGGCCATAATTGTATAATTGTCATGCAATCACCATAAACTATAACATATCGAGCGATTAATATGAACTGGAGGGTGGAATGAAGATAACTTGAAATGTCTGTAGGCTGAAATGGAGTTTCTTGGTAAGTTTGGGGGCTGAATTTGGAGTTTGGTTAAARTGGGGGCTCAATCAAACGAATTGAAGACTCTTAGGGTCAATCTGAATATCTTAGAAAGATGTTGGGCATAAAATCAAAACCCATTCCCAAAATCTCATTAGAACCCGTCTGACCCTTTTCTTCTTTCTTCTCTGACTCTCAAAATCGGCCAAACCCATCTCCGTTTTCTTCATCTGCTTCTCCAAACCAGACTCGGCCACGCCAATTGGCAATACGGCGCAGCCACACAAAGAACCTCCAGCAATGACATGCGGCGGGGATCCGAGCGGCAGTTGGGCAAGCGACGCTCTAGGCTCTAATCAGGCGAATCGTTTTCTCCCAATTACAGAAATCAGCGACCCACAACACCGGCAGATTGGCGGCGATGGCGACCGTTGGAAAAATGGATGGCGACGTCCTGGACCCTCTCCCTCTCGCTTTCCGACCCGGGCGATCGGCGACGGCAATCGGTGCAGCCCCTCCCCTTCGGTTCCACCACGGCGGCGTCTCGACGAACTACGGTTGCGAGGAAATTGTGAGGTGGCTCGGCTGGACTCGCTCACGATCGGCCAGTCTCTTTTTCCGGAAAGACGAGCAGCGGTGGACGGCAATTGGGCGGATCGGCTGTGGTGGTGTTGGCGATTGGACTCGGACCGCGGTTTGACTCGTTGTTGATTCGGATGGCGGAGGTTCGAGATCGTGTGCCGCTGGTCGTGATTTTAATCGGAGGGTGCTAGGCGGGACGACCATGGTTGGTTTCTCATGGGTTTGGTTGGTTAAGGACTGAAAAAGGGATTGTAATTTGACGTTTGTAGGACTTGAATTAGGTTTGGAATTCAATGTGAAAATCATGTGATAAATCCCATCACTAAAGGAGTCTGTAACCGATTATGAGAAAATTCATTGATCTTCTCCCTCAATGAAAGGCAAACGTAAAGAATTGAAAATCTGAAGAATTCTAATGTTTGTGGGCTTACTCGATGGGCTTGCTTTGGACTTTCATTAATGGATCAAATTTAAAACAAAGAAGAATGGTCTTTTAAAAAAATGAAATAAAATTACTTAACATAAAGTTGTTGGACCATTCTAGATGAAATTACAAATTATCGCAAGTTTAAACTAAAAGGACCAAAAATCTTAGAAAAGCACTTAAAAATATGGGATGTTACAATAATAATGAAAGTGATGACAGGAGATATACGCTGACCGAGTTACGTTGTTCACCAGAGTTGTCCCGCGGGCTTTCCCATTAATAAAAGGCTGGGATAAAGATTATTTGAAGAAAAGAGAGAATCAGAAGGTAGCTTCGAGTGGTTTTGGTGCCGGTTTCCCATGCGATAGGTTGAAACCTCTAAAGACACCGGTGTGTGAAATAATTAAACCACCGCCGCAAGTAGAGAAGAACAAACTGAAAGATGTACCTGAAGGGGATACTATAGACGCGTTCACATATAGGTTGCTTGCAAAAGCAAAGGAGATGGCCGACTCAATGTCAGCTATCATGGAAATGGTGCAGTCAACTCCAGTGGGACTGCTCAATGACTTGAATGTTAATCGAGTTTTATCTACGACGCAACAACTATTGGGCTGCAGTAAACAGGATACTCCTCTGATGGACCGAGCCCAAGACACAGCCTGGACTGAAGAGTTGGGTGATGATGAATTCTGGACCGATCGTCTTGGTATCCTAGAAGAGATAGAGTATGTTCTTCGGAAGAAAATGAAGTACAACTCTACTCGAGACGAGGTGCCAAGTCTCAGCATCGGTTTAACACAGGAGGAGATAGATGTCGCTAAAAACCCGACCGAGATCAATCCACTCATTGATGACCACATGGACTGTGGTGCGATAGTAAATGGTCTTCAAGGAGGAGATCACACACCTATTGAAAACCCGGCGGTCGTTGACAAAGCTACAAAGGTGTTTATACATTGATTGCAAAATCCTAGTATACAGTTAAATAAATTAATGAATTACGTAATTTTTCCTAACAGGTTAAGGAGAAGACTTCAAGGGAGAAAATAAAAGGCGACGGTAGTGGCAGTAAGTTGCAACCTGTGGGCAAACAGGTAAACAAAGTGCAAGGATGCAAAACAAAAGGGGGCAAATGTATTATCTCTGAACCTTTCATACATGTTGAATTCTTAATTCCATGTACTTATTCTGTTGGTTGATATGGAAATATATTATTTGTATATTAAACAAATTTGTTCTTGAAAAATGCAGACTAATGCTGAACCGCAACCACACAAAATGGTACATAGGATTGGAAAGGAGCTTAAAAAGACAGTATATTTTGCATCACCTTACATGAAAAGAGCGGTAACTGTGTCTGAGAGATTGGATAGGTTGGAGAAGGATTTGTTCTATTGGGTTTTGTGTAATAAGGATGCTGACAGGTGCGTTGGATATGTGCTTTCTAAAGTTTTTTCAATGCTTTAATGAATGTAAAAGTAGTACTTTACAATATAACTCTAAAAAAAACTTTTTTTATTTTTATCTGTGTGTTTGCTGATATAGAACTATGTGATTTTACAGAATTTGGAGATATCAATAATTTGGTTGAGTATTTGACAAACCCTTTCATTATTTTTCAGAGAGGAAATTCTTTTTTCAAACGGTAGATCTGACCTTAGGCGACGAGAGATGATGACGATTGCACCAACATCGTATGTGAGTACAGCTATTATTTATGTTTGGAGCCTGATTCTGAATAGTAAAGAGAAATGCAGGGCAGCAACGTCACCGTGCCGATTCTTTGCAACAACTGACCCATGCGTACGTCACACATATTTTGCAAAAAATAATAATAAATCATCCAATAGTTTAGTATTATTATTTTAATTCGTGGTTCGATTTAATTAGTGCTATACAATAGTTGACCCGCCGGAGGGTTGGGATATGACCAGACGGGAAGACAAGTTCTTCGAGAAATTGGATGAATAGTTAAAACAAACCGATGGGCTTCTAATTAGCAAAATAGATATGGTAAAATGTAATTGGACTCGTTGGCCTACGTATACTATAAAATAATGTTTTATTGTCTGACAAAATGTTGTTTTGCAGTTTTTCTTTCCCATTTACCATGCCTAGCATTTCTATGTAATGGCTTTCAATGTCCGAAGGTTCCGGGCTGAGCTCATCGACAACTCAGTCGTGGTGGATTTGAAATTATTAGAGGAGGTGTACGGTAATATCCCGATGTTGCTGGTAAGTAGATGCACACCCATTTTGTTTTGTAGTGTGATATGGAATTGTGTTGTAACTCATATTTTGTGTACTCTGAAAAAAAATTAGTGGGCTTAATTATATGTTTTTTTATTGCTATTTCAAATTATTTGAACTATACTTGGGTATTCATTATAATATGTGTTTGATCATTTGTTCAACATTATGATATTGGTTTAAGTGGAACAGTGCATTCAAGCACTTATTTATTCAGCTTTATGATTATTTGTTGAATAATTTTTAAATGTTAATAGATATGTATTCATCATAATTGCTTTCACATGCTTGTGTATAATGCTTTATGATTATTTGTTGAATGCTTTCTTAGATTGTAAATACATACATATTCACTGTAATTTGCACTTGATATTTTTTTGTTCTGAGTATGATATTGGTTTAGTTGAAATAGTGCTTTTACATATTTGTTTGTAGTGCTTTGTGGATTTTTGTTGAGTGCTTCATTAAATGTGAATAATTGGGTATTTATTATAATTTGCGATTGATCATTTGTTCTGATTATGATGTTGGTTTAAGGGGAACACTGCTTTCAATCACTTGTGTATAGAGCTTTATAATTATTTATTTAATGCTTTTTGGAGTGTAAATAGATAGGTATTAATTATAATTTGCCCCTGATCATTTATCCTGATTGTGGTATTTATTTGAGTGGTTTAGTGACTTCATACGTTTGTTTGAAATGGATTCTGAAAACGAAATTTTGTTTATAATAATAATTGTAAGGTGTTTTGTTGTTTTATCCCAGAAGAATAAGCTTGGTGAATTTCTGAAGCGTAACGGGCAAGGCCACAAAGCAACTGGTCTTAACAAAGTCCTGGTGACAAGGTTGAAGATGATTTTGATAGATGATGACAATAAATGCGATTGTGCAGTATATACAATGCGCCACATGGAGACTTACATGGGGACAGGGAAAAGATGGGATGTCGGGTTAAAGAGTAGGTCGGCGAATCAAATGGCTTTCTTGAGGGCCAAATACTGCGCGGCGATACTAACATCTGAGGGTAATGTGTACAGAGATCATAATCAAGAAGTAGCTTCATACTACTATTGATGCTCCTGTGAAGACTACGAGATTGATGTGGTTGATCTGCTTATAAATGGTGGAAGTGGTGCCCCTCCAGTGTTTGATGTTGATGCGACAGAGTGATATGTTAAATGCATGAACAAATCTTTTTAAATTTTTTGTATTTTCTGCATTAAGAATAATTAACTTTCTTTAAACTTGGTGTTTGTTTTAGATTTAAGTTGTTTTAGTATTGGAATTCATAGAGATTCACTTGACACTATTTGTCTTGGGTATTGACAACGTACTGTTTCTTTTTTTCTTGATCATTTGGGATATTCTTTTATGTTTGTTTTGTAAAATTATGATAATTCCTGTTTTTATTACGTAAGCACAATTACAGTGCGGACTACTTTGTAATCGAAGCATTATTATTTAACAATGAAAGAATTGTAAAAAAATAACTCGTTTTTGTTGGAACAAAAGCAGTATCAAACATAGCCGAATGCACATCCCCGCCCCCCTTTTTTTTTGTTTGTGTTGTGCATGATGTAGACAACTTATTTATTTTATCTGCTATGAGGTGGCAAAAATCATCTCAAACATGTTCTTAAAAGAACGAATAAGGCACTGATCTTCTTATACCATGCTCTGGTCGGCTTTCTTATTTCTGTTGCGCTAAGAAAATGAAAATAGTTGAAACAAAAAAAAAAACTAAAATTGATGTTAATTGAGAACAATAAACAATCTTTAGTCTTAACAAAAAAACGCTTAACAGACTTAAAAAAATGGTTCTTAAGCAGGTAAAAACCATTTGAAGACAGTAAAAAATATATGATTTGTGATTAGGGAAAATATAACCCTGACATTTACTTCAATTGTACCGGATAATTTCGAGCATCATGGTTCGAATTTTTTCTTGCAGCGGCTACACATTCTCAATGGCTTGTTGCTATTTTCAATCACCGTCTCCTTAATTGACTTCATGCGGTTACGAGAACCTTTGTTATTGACCGTTGACGGGGGCAACATTGTTACATCCTCAGGGATTGATGTAACATAGAAGTTATCAAATAACTTGCGCTTCGCGGAGGAGATATTCGGTTGATCCCCGTCCACCGTGAGAGATATTTTCAAACCCCTAATTCCACTTAACAACACAGACATATTATCTACCTTTCCCTCGGCCAGGCCAATGCAAGTGTAAAACTCGGACATAATCTGATTCATAAGTGCTTTAGTCTCCTCGATACAACTAGTTTGCCCATGAGTGACACCTTTCATATCATACATGCTGTTCTTCAATGTAGATTTAGTCCAATGGCTAACAATGTACTTATTAGGCACCTTCTCGATTCTCAATTCTTTGAGTATGAAAAAAATATGAGAGCACAATAATCCTTCTCTCACGAATCTCTTGCAACTACAAACAACAGACTCATCACTCATGTCATATGCAACCTTGAACAAACCACTACGATCATATAATAACACCAACGTCATATAATAACATATTTTTATTCTCATTTATGCTGGCAACACGACAACCAAAATAAGCAGTGATAATCTCGTATTGAGCTTCTATAAATATAAGAGTCGTATAAATAGACGAAGCGTGTTTCTCAATTGCTAAAGGCGTTTCCAGGTATGGAATCTTAGTTTCTTCCTGGCTATTAATAACATCAAGAGTGTGTCTCTATGAATCTAACGCACTTTTGATATTCAAATAAAATTCTAACAAGTTAGCACGAGGGTTTGTGTACCTGCCGAAGAACCCATTTTCACTTTCCGACATAGACATTGTCCTAAATAGCCAACTCATTGGGACATCCCTGAAGTAGGCGAGGATCCACATTTCACGTATATCAAACAACGATTTAAACCAGCTTTTATCAACTAAATCAAATTCGACTATGACCTGCTTCTATTGCACCTCAAACTCGGTAGGCTCGAGGATATCGAACCACACAATAGAATTCAGTTTATCCTTGAATGATTGGTCGTTCTTCAGATTAGTCAGTACCTTATCAGGGGCTTTCTTCATAATGTGCCACATGCACAAACATTACCTTGTACCAAAAAGTACACTTCTCGATTGCAATATTCATCACCGGATCTTGGTCGGTTGTAATCATTAATGGACTACGACCTATGCAATCCTTAAATTTTTCAAAGAGCCATGCATACGCGCCAACGTCTTCGCTTGACAACTGCCCAATACCAAATGAAACATATTTACCATGATTGTCTTTACCGGTAAACGGAGCGAATATCAAATTATACCTATCATGAAAATGTTTAAAATAGGATTAAAACATTGTTTTTAATCAGTTATAGTGTACTGTACTTGAGTATGAAATGTGAACATGAAATTAATTATGAAAACATAATCGTCTGATTATATTGAAGAAATAAGGTGTAAAACAACTAAGGAAAAAAACACCAATCAATCATATTTTTTTAATTAATATTATATATATATAAATCTGAGCATGATTTGAAACAATGTTAGATATTTATAGAAATATGCAAAACACATATAATTCTCAAAAATTAACCAGGAAATTATAACATGTTTGTCGAGTACGTGGCATCAAATGACACGACATCTCCAAAAGTAGCAAATTTCCTCCTGCACGTAGGGTCTGCCCAAAATAACCGAGTCAACTTATCATGGTCGTCAACGGCATAGTCAAATACAAATGTCGGATACAATTCTTTCTTCCTAAATAACTTCTCCAACAACATTTGTGCATCAAACCCAACAACATATGTTCTCAAATCACGTGCAAAGTTCTTGAATTCAACTTTCGTATAACCTATGTTCGATTACCCACCAACAACTTCCTTAAAAAGCCTCTACGATCTCGTTGCACCGATATTGGCCCTAGCACAGTTCAACATAAATTGCTTATGAGCGGGATCTAGATTTCTATTCTCTTTTAAGGAATGGCTTGTATGGTTCAAAAACTAACATATGACGATGATGTTTGATAAACTCGTTAACAACGTAACCTTCACAGGGACAAAACTTAAACTTGACACGTGCCATGCAACCACATAGCTCTGACGTTCAGCGTATTTTTTTAAAGGACTTCCACTATTGTTTTCATTCTCACACACGACACTTTCGGTATTAAGGGGGACGACTTGCTTCTCGCCCTCTCTATTACAATAAATGGTTTTGAGCATGATAGTGTTATCACGGAACTTTTTCTTTTGATCCCAGACGAACATCGAAACCACACTTCGAGGCATAATTTCTATAAAACTTGATACCTTATTCTAACGACTTAAATGTTTTTCCCTCGAAAGGCTTATAACTCAATTCACAGTATGGCACATAATACTCGGTTAGTCCAGGTGATATCTTGACGTGATACTCGGTCCTTTCACTACAATCATTGCAAATACAAAACACGCATGATAAAAAAATAGGTGCTTTGAAAAATCATCATGCGGTGCTTTAAAAATCATACGGTGCTTTAAATAATTTGTCGCATATATAGGTGCTTTAAAAATCATCATACGGTGCTTTCTTCAGACTAAAACGTGATTAATTTGACGCATTCAAAAAAAGCATGAAAGATCTGGCCATGATATTGACCAGTTAGTGCTTGTTTTAAAATCCTTAAGTTTTGTTTGGATTATTGTATGGTGCTTTCCAAAAGGCGATAAACAAGTTTTTCTTTCTTTTTTTTTCTTCGACTAGTTCTGAATTAAGCCGTTAAGTTTATACCATGAAGATCATGGTATAACAGAGTAGTTTGCAGATTATGGTATAAAAGTAGATTAATTTTATAAAATATTTTGCAGAAAAAAAAAAAAGAAACTATAAGGACATGGACACCAACTGTTGATTCCATGTTCTGAATTACGCCGTCAAGGGAATGAGAAAGGTGAAACGATGATTATGATGACTTAGCATAAAGGAGATTGAATAATTCCTTATTGTATTAAAGGAATATACGTTATTATGGGATGTATTAATTGCACAGATTTCAAAAAGATGAGATTAACCCCAATATGCTTGAATTAGAGTCAAATCTTTCTTTTAATTTTAACCATTGATCTTGTTTAATCTACAGTCTGGATTAGTCCCTAGGTTCACATATAATGACGTGGTTCTCATTTGAACCTAATCCTATACATACATATATACATTGGACAATAGCAAGACAATTAATGTAACATAAATTTATTTATTTATTATATTGATACTAATGTTGTGTACCACCTCATATCATTATTTCTTCAGATCTTCGATTCAAAACTCACCAACTCTTGCTTGTTTTTTACAAAACGTCGCTATACACGTAAGATACCAACAGAGAAGTGCAAGTTTTATTTTAAAAAAATGGCACAAAAATTAGAGATTCTTCCACCTCTGTCAATTCAAGGTAATGGATATTTAGTGTTTAGTGTCCCATTGTTTTTTATTGCATATTTATTGTCACAATCCAAAATTAAAAAAAAAATTGAATGTCTCGTAGCTAGTTAGAAATAAAAAAATCTGAATAGAAAAACCCTAATTGGAGAAAAGATCAAGATTTGGCCCATAATAATTAATGTCATTACATGAGTTTGCTCTATTTTTGAAAGAAAAAAAGGCCCTAATTTATTGTGTAATCTGTGATATTTGTGGAGGATGTTGTACCTATTTTCACTACTTTTGCCTCTTTCTCATGTAAATAGATTTTATGTGAAAAAGAACTTTTTAATAGTTTTAATTTAATTTAATTAATTGGTTGTGGCAGGCAATGGAAAATATCGATTCAGTCTCACTTGAAGAGTTGGAGGGGGAAATGTAGAAGAAAATGACAGTTGTAACATAGACCAGGAGCATTGTGGACCATCAGATTCAAGAATTGCAGAAAATGTTGCGGTACCAACTGATAAATCCATTGTTGATGTATTGGAGAGCAAATTATCAGTGGGTACAATTGTTAACGGTGTTGATGATGCCTATTTACTCTACTGTCAATATGCACATGCTAAAGGATTTAGTGTTAGAAAGGCATCTCATCGTTTTTTCCCTGGTACAAATGAACTCCAATCTAAATTATTTCAATGTTCATATCAAGGTCAGAAAGATGAAAAGTCTTCTAATAAAAGAATACCAACTTATCAAAAGCCAACCACTAGAACCGGATGCGAAGCAACACTTAAGGTTAAGTGTGATAAAGAGGGGGTTTGGAAAGTGAGTAGATTTATTATTGAACATAAACATGAATTGATTGCGCCTAATCAAAGTCACTTGATAAGATTGGCACGTAATCTTTCTCATGCTAAAAAATCTAATTTAGAAGCTATGGTTAATTCCGGAATCTCTGTTGCTAGTGTTGTTTCCTATATGGAGAAGGAATCACGTGGGCCTGAAAATCCGGGTTTTATTCGAAAAGATGCATATGACCACATTAATCGACTAAAAAAACATACCAAAGTTGAGAACGGAGATGCCACTGCATTAATTCAGTATTTTATTAATAAGGCAAACAAAGAGAATTATTTTTATTGGATTGTGCAGTTGGATAATGAAGATAGGGTGGTGAATTTCTTCTTTAGAGACTATAGATGTGCGATAGATTATGAACACTTTGGTGATGTTTTGTCAGTTGACACAACTTATAGAACCAATAAGTACAATTTGATATGTGCTCCATTTGTTGGTATAGATCACCATATGAAGAATGTGATGTTTGGCTTGGCTTTCATGTCAGATGAAACTGAGAAATCATTTGAATGGTTGTTTAAAACATTTCTTGATTCTATGAATGAGAAGGAACCTCAAATTGTTTTTTCTGATCTATGTCAAGCCATGATG
The DNA here is from genome assembly GCA_014905375.1 of Phtheirospermum japonicum. Classification (NCBI taxonomy): domain Eukaryota; kingdom Viridiplantae; phylum Streptophyta; class Magnoliopsida; order Lamiales; family Orobanchaceae; genus Phtheirospermum; species Phtheirospermum japonicum. The sequence goes on along the minus strand of BMAC01000883.1, from coordinate 294,368 downwards.
AATGTCATAGAAACAATTTTCCCAAACTCGCATCCTCATTTGTGTCAATGTCATATTAATCAAAATGCTCCTTAACATTTAGGAAGTTTAAATGGAAACTCGACATTTAAGGGGTTATGGCATAAATGTATGTCCCGTTGTGAATCTGAATAAAAAATTGAATCCACGTGGAAATTTATGATTGATTCATATAATTTTCATGATCATATATGTCTTATTGGGATGTATAAGTAAAGAAAAAAATGGGCCACAACTTTCAGTAATGATAAGTTTAGTGCTGGACTCTTGGCTACATCAAGAAGCAAGAATGCAAATATGATCTTGAAGAAAGTAGGTAATAAGACCTGTTCTTTGTACGACTTTGTTCTAAATTATGAAAATGTTCAGAGTAATTGGCGTATAAATGAAAAGGTTGAAGATACTCGTTGTCGACATGGTAAGCCCACACAAATTCTCAAAGGTAACCCATTGCTTACTCATGCTGCTGATGTTTACAGACTTACCATATATGGGTTGTTTGAAGTTGAATTTGTTAATTTCTTGAATTTAAAATTTGTTGAGCAACCTTCCAATATTGGTAATAGTTGGGATTGGCTTGCATTTAAAGTAAAATCTCACGGTGAAAGCTCAAGGATAAGACAAGTTGTGATGAACAAGCAAACCCATGAAGTGAAGTGTAGTTGCCATAAGTTCGAGACGATGGGGATATTGTGTAAGCATATTTTGATGGTGTTTAACTCTATGGATGTAAATATGCTACCTGGTTCTTATATTTTGAAAAGCTGGATGAAAAATTCAAGAAATAGAGTTAACATTTATTTCCAAGAAAGTGGTTGCACTAGAAGAATTGGTCACATGTCTGAGATGGTTTTTGTCAACCAAACAATGAGATCGACATACGATCTAGTTCAGTTAAGTAAATCTCACTCAGAGACTAGAACTATGTTGACAACAATGCTTGGTACCACAAAAGATCAAATATTCGATTTTGTTAGAAATTTGAATACAGACGACGCAACTACTTGTGAAGATATTCCCAATGATGAGCAAATGGATGGAGTGCAGGTACGTAATCCACGTACTGCCAAATCAAGAGGAATTACAAATGCGTGCATAACACGCCATTGGGATGATAAGAGTAAAAGAGGAAAAGGAAAGAGAAAATCGGATACTTCGAGTAAGTTTGAGTTAATTTAATATTATTGTATCGTTCTTTAATAAAATTATGTGTGTATATATATGTAAATGTTTTTTATTTGTGTGTGTTTTCTAAATATGTAATTTGTTATTTTGGATACAGGCTCTAAAAAAAATACAAAACTCACAGGAGACAACAAACTCACGAACATCGAGCGAAATCCCACCACCTCAATTCCATAATAACCGACCACCTCAATTTCCTAATAACCCGCCACCCCAATTTCCTAATAACCCACCACCTCAATTTCATAATAATGCCCCACCTCCATAACAATATCCCTTTCAATCTGTCCAGTTTCCACCTCGAAATGGTCAAAGTCAATCACCTTGGCAATATCCAAATCAAAGGGTATATGCATTTTTTAGTTTTGAATATATTACATTTTTTATTGCTAACCTTATTTTGTATTTTCAATATAGGGAGGCAGTAGAAATATATACTTAGGTGGCCAATTAAATTTATTTGGAAATTCACTTGGACCTCCTCACTTGCCTCAGGTGTGGTCATCATCATTTTTTTTTACTGTTTTTGTAAAACTTGCTAGCCTTGTTGCTTTTATAACTTTTGTTTACTTTTGTAGGGGCACTCAGATAATCGTCAAGGTTAATGACTTGAAAATGTATTTTGGAGGTGGTATTATTGAACATCAGAGTATTTAGATGATTGTCATTTTAGTTTGTATTATTTTGTTTTGAGTTGGAATTATTGTATTTTGGAGTTTGCAATTATGGTATATGTATTTGATATTCTAAGTGTGATCAATTGTGAGAAGAATATTCAAAACGCTTATTTGGTGTAAAATATGACTCTTATGTTGCGTTTCTTTGCTTGACTAATAAGATAGAATTAAAGGCTCCTCAAGTTATTTTCCTCAAAACAGGTTGATGTGTTTCTTTGAATTTCTTTTAACATTTTTGTATCGATGTTGATGTTGAAACATTAGCTTAACACTTCAGGTTTGGGGTATTGACGACTTGAGGATTTCTGTAGAAAACCCATTATAGAGAAATTAACCAAACTAAGTGAAAGCAAAAATATGTAAACTTAAAGCAAGAAATCTATTCGATATTATTATTATTATTTTCATCAAATAACATTCACTTGATTTCACAATGAGGGGTCAGAATTCCAATAGAAATCAATAAATAAACGCTAAAATCTCAAGTATTTTATCTATGTTTTTTTTTTCTTCTGATTTTTGCGTCTTTGTAGCTTCCACTATCAACGACGATTTCCCCTGGCTATGGTTAATGTCCAACTTGCTATTCTATTAACCATCTTCATAACTTTGTATTGTTGTAGTTGTTGCTATTACATCGAATGCATGTTTTTTCCGTGAACTTCAATTTACTTGCGGCATGCCGAATGCCAATTTTTTTTGACATTGTACAAACCTAGCAGATCAAATACATAAGAAAATGTCAAAGACTGAAGACAAAACTAATATTGACACAAATTTCATAAATTCATGCATGAACATAGTTCATTACTTCAAACAATTACAATCCAAGTATAACAGCACAATAGAGCATCAAATAATCTCTCAAAACTCATAAGTCGCAAAAGTAGCGAAAAATCACAAGCTCATGTCAATACACAGATGGAAAACTTAAAATCTCTTCCACCACGTGTAGGGACAATCAAGATTCTAAAACTCTAATCTGCTCGAAAAAGACAAAACCCAACTTCTGCAGCTACATCCATAAAAATCTCTTTAACCAACTAAACATTTATAATTTCATTAGACAATGCCACTGAAACCCATCACGGGCATCGATCGCTGCGCAAATTCCAAAGTTTCAGGACCTTTTCTTAAAGTATTATCAAAATCAGGCTAAGAGAGGTTCAAGTATTATTAATTAGATGCTCATTTGTAAAATTAAATGAGAACTCAATACACTACCAATCAATTTATCATGTTTGCATATAGGCGCATTGGCAGTATGTCTCCTCAAAAGCTCAATATCAAAATCCTTTAAAAAAAGCCCAAAATATAAAACTAAATAAATTTGCAGAGAACCTGGGGAGAATCGTGGTGAAAATTCACGGGACGAAAGATTAACAATGGATAAACCCATAACGTCAGAACCTACGACTGAAAGGTCTCACGACATCAGAACGACGACGATGGCAGGAGAGTCTCACGGCTTCGCATCGGCCTTAAAACCTCAACTCTGAAAAAAATGGGGAGGAAGAGTGTTAGGCAGTAAAAAGAACAAATAAACCTACATTCAGTCTTTTATTTCTCCAAATATCAAATATAATTTGAATTTCCAAAAAATTAAAATTTTTGATTTGGTGGGAAATCTAAAATTTTTCGTGAGGAATTTTGGGGCAATATCAGTTTTTGGGGAAGTTTAATGGGTGGCCTCAATTTGTTGCCAAACGAAAAAAAAAAAAAAGTTAGTGGCCACGTGTCGGCCAGCCAGAATGTGAGTGAAGTGAAGCTACTTTAGGATCGAATTAGCCCTAATTACCATTGGGCATGAGATTAAGATAAGTACAAATAGACCTCTAAGTCGTACCTAATCCTACCCGTTTACACATATTACTAACTGTCCTTTTCATTCATTTATTTACTTAAGAAACGAGAAATATAAATGTGGGGTTTCATGAGATTTTAACATATGTCAAATTGAAAATGAATAATACATGCCAAAAAACCATACAATGCACATGGGCTCTCGGCCCTACTTAATTTGCTTACCATTTACATGCTATCCCATCTTTTATATCTACCTTTACATGTGGTATACATTATTTAAAAAAAAAAAAAAAAAACTTCTACATATATGTTCACTAGCAAAAGACCCGCGCTATGCTGCGACCATCTGCAAACCTACAATTGAACGTTATGAAATCGGGAATAAGAGGCACAGGACACAAACATCTACATGGTATGGTGAGAAATAATAATTCATTGGGCATAACCGAACGATTTTCAATCACAATTCAATAGTTAGTTTACATACATATTATGATGAGGACTAAGCATATACTGGGCATTATCAAACCAATTCGAGTTCAATATTATAGGTAACTTACGTACATATATTTTCCAAAAAAGTTTGAGCACGTTCATATTTGGGAGGCAAAAATATATATACACCAAAACTGCATAATGCCCACAAAATGAACAGTCCATTCATGCCGAAAATGTCAAAGTACCAGAGCTATCTTCAATCATTGAGTATCTTCCTTGCAACACTGAATTGGAAAACATGTAATTACAAAGAAAATCAATATTTAGCAAAGATGTAAAAACAATCTTTGAAATTACGTTGTGTTTGTAGTGTTTACCTGGATTTCATTTTTTTGGAAGGCGATTCATTAGGAAAAAGATCTTCTGGGATTGCATATGATGTTGGGGAAACCCTAGAACGCGGTGACAAAGTACTAAAAGAACAAAATTCGTTTGTTGAGCCATGTTTTCAACAGCCCAAATGAAGAGAAATATCTGATAAACCATAAATCCATAAATCTGGAGAGAAAAAAAAACATCATGTTGTAAGAGGGAAAATTTCATTTTTGATACATTATGTTGGCCACTTTCCAAGAAAGGTACGTGATGTTGGCCAGCATCAAACTACGTCTATTAAGTTGGCAAATTCATCAAATATGATACAAAAAGCCCAATCGGGCTTTGATGCTTACGTGGCATGATTATTTAATTTTTTTATCATTTTTTATTTAATTTTAAATATTAAATGGAGGTGAAAAGTCATTTTTGCCCTTCCTTCCCATTTAGTTTTTTTTTTCCTTTCTTTCTTTCTAAAAAAAATTTCTTTTTATTTTCTTTTTATGTAAAACTAAAAATATTTTTAATACAAGTATTATAGAAATATATCTAAGAATATATAAAATATATTATGTACAACTTACTTAAATGTAAAATCAAAAAATAAATAAAAGTGTTATTTTTAAAATTAATAAAATTTTATAAACTAAACAAGCAAAAATTAATAAATAAATCTGGTTCATTATAATGAACCAGCTGTACAACGTTAGGCATTACGAGCCCCATCGAAAAACTGTTGCTCACATTAGCCCGGTAAAACTGAGGAGGGTTACCGAAATCGGACCGGGGGAGGAGCCGTTCGGGCCGATCAGGCGGTGAATAGCGCGGGCCCAACAGATTAGCAACTCTCTGATCATGCTGCATTTCAACAAATGGGGAGGCGAAATTCATGGGTCCTCTATTACTGCGAGATTGAACGCCGTTTCGGAAATATGGGCCACCACACTCTAGCTCATCACTAATTTACATTTACTGAAATTTCTGGATAAATTGAAATCGTCTAAGAAATTGGGATCATCGTTGTTATCTTTCTTGAAATCCAACCAGAACCCATTACCAGGAATCAAGTGGCCGCCGCGGATTTCGATTTATTAATATATAATGAACCAGATTTATTTATTAGTTTTCACTTGTTTAGTTTATAAAATTTTATCAATTTTAAAAATAATAATTTTATTTATTTTTTAATTTTACATTTAAGTAAGTTGTACATAATATATTTTATATATTTTTAGATATATTTCTATAATGCTTGTAATAAAAATATTTTTAGTTTTACATAAAAAGAAAAAATTTTAGAAAAAAAAAACTAAATGGGAAGGAAGGGCAAAAATGACTTTTCGCCTCCATTTAATATTTAAAATTAAATGAAAAATGATAAAAAAAAATAATAATAATAATAATCATGCAACGTAAGCATCAAAGCCCGATTGGGCTTTTTTGTACCATATTTGATGAATTTGCCAACTTAATAGACGTAGTTTGATGCTGGCCAATATCACATATCTTTTCTGGAAAGTTGCCAACATAATGTACCAAAAATGAAATTTTCCCTGTTGTAAGACAACCTTGAAATCGCGCGTGTTAAACCACTCCAAGTTCCAATCTTGAGTTTTTTTCTCTACCCTGAAAAGTAAAAAGAACATCCAGAAATTAACACTGTAAACAGATGAAAGAAATTGACAGAAAAATGAATTTAACAAAATTTTCTTTCTTTTATTGTACTCATCAAAATTAAATGAAACTTTTTAATAGGTTTTGGCGATGATCTAAAAAGGAAAAATCTTGTTGTTTATAAGATGATGTCTTAAATGTAATAATGCATTTCAATGAAATATAGGAGCAAATTGATACCTTGGATTTAAGTAGTGTAGGTCTTCAATTTTAATATTTTGTTCCTCAAACTGTCCCGTGCCAATTCCTTGCGTTGACACCAGCTCGATCGTGAATGGTTCTTTCTGAAATCTGAACATATATATATATATGTGTGTGTGTGCGCGCGCGCGCGCGCGCACTGAAATATGTGTTTAGCTATGTGCTGAACACGTGCACAGATGGATGAAGCTTCGAAAATAGAAGGCCTACTCGTCCGTCTTTCAAATTTCTTAGGTTTTAGAAAACTTCTTAGATTTTAAAATATTATATCGTTCGAATCTAATATTTTTCGATTGCTCGGAATTTACATCAACATGGATCGTCAGAGGCGAACATTTCCTTTTTCTACCCATCGAACGAATCAAGGAAAGAGTAGTCGAATATATATTTACAAAAAATAAAAAAAGCAAATACAACAGCCGAGAAAAGATAATAATTGAACTTTCATTTTGTGGAACTGAAAATCACCGTATCATAAGTAAAAGTCAGACATCATCGAAGAGCAAAGTCACGGAAATCAGACATTCGGAATATTACCTTTGTTGTTGCACGACCACACTCCATAATTGTCGGATCACAATGCACACGAAAGCTGAAAAAAAAAAGGAGAAACTAATTAAATGACAGTCAAAGAACTTAATAAGAACAACACCAACATTCATGCGAGAAATTGCAAAAAAAAACTAAATGAAGGCCTCCTTCCCTTAAAAAATAGAACAAACAAAAATCTAGGAAGGTTTAAACAAAAAAGACAAAGGTAAAAAAAAGAGAGAGAAGTTCTATTCGGCAGTGTGATTATGTATATATATATATATCCACACCACTATTATTATATGCACAGGGCCACTGGAGCCGCCATGCAATTTAAATGAGATTTATTCCACCAGAATTCATCCGAAAAAGGAAAGTGATGGAGGATTCATGTAGAAGATTTAATAACTGTAACATGCCAAATCCACATGAATAAGGTTGAAACATACAACCATGAGGATCGTAGATTATAACAATACGTTCAGAGATATAAAAGAGAAACAGATGTAATATGTTCGTAGCTCGAAATTAACACTCCAGCAGCATGCCTATTATAAACTGATTTCCAAGCTTGAGATATAAACTACTGATTTATATATGTAGGTGAGAATGGGTGAGGTTTCTAGCATAAAAGGAAGGTTATCCACCGATCCAGTTTTGATACATGTAAATCGTTCAATAACACAACTTTCCATAAATCACCAACCACAACACTTGATCTCCAACGACTGTTCAGGATTGGAGTTTTTGGAGTTGTCCACTGGAAATTATTCAATTACCATGTGTTAAGAAGTCCGGTACCTGGGGCCTAACGCTAGAAATAAACAGTTTGTTGTTATTGTTATTAATAATATTATTAGAATTATTATTATTATTATATTTATTTTTATTAGTATTAGTATTATCATTATAACAGAGTTTTATATTCGTGATTTGAAGGACTACACCTTGGGGTCACAGAATGAAACATGCACGAAAAAAAAGAATCATTTTTCTTAATTATTGTATGTACAGATGGTATACAGTTAAAACATGAATTTCAGTGAGTAGACATGATTAGTCAGTTGGAAATAGATCCCACATCCCAAATAAAAAAAATAAAAGAAAAAAGAACCTATGGTTTTAGTGAAGGCAGCTGTTTAACAAACATAAATCATGCAATAACAATTTTACTAACCATGTAAATAAATCTTTTTTAAAATTATATCCTGAATTATCACTCCAAAATTGTATAATGGAAGAATCCACAGAGCAAGTCTCAAACTGTCAGTCCTTGCATAGAAATGAGCAGACACAGGGCAATAAAGAAATCCAAAAAAGAAACCGAAGGAAAAAAAGGTGCACAATTGCTTCGAAAAACAACTATGCAAAAAATAAAAATAAAAAACAGTAGTAAAAATAAAATAATGATAGCATACACATGTATACTATCTTAAAAAACACCCTCCAACAACAAAGAAAAAGACCCTCCAACAACAAAGAAAAACACGACAGTCAGTGAGTTTCCTAACATAGGCACGCGAAGTTCATCGAATAATTGACCACAACAGTCAAACAGAATGAAAAGACGAAGCATCTATGACATAATACATGAGCATCTGTAAATTAAATATTTCGTACGAAAATTAAATATAATTGAATATTTCGTACGAAAATTAAATTGAATATCAAACAAACAATGCCTGGAAAAAACATCAAACTAATGTATCCTCATCATATAATCCATCAATACATGCCGAGTATTCCCAGATATATAAAATCACACCATTTCCAAGCACAGGGAAAAAACAGGTGAACACGGCAGTTACTGAAGCAGCTACATCCTACAAAATCACACCATTTTCAAGCACAGGGAAAAAGAATTCCTGAACTTAGAAGAATAAAACACTGAAACATTACCAACAATTGTTTGGCCCAAGAAATTGGATGGACAAAAAACAAAACATTCTAACTGCTGAGAGTTTCCAATCAAACAGAATTTGATAATTACATTAACAACGTGGAAAGATGCATGTCTAATATCACTTTCCTTTTGTTATATTATATACATAATAAGCTGGTTCACATATTATATAACAAGCCTACCACTGACAGTAGAATAAGAGTTTAAGACAAATCACTTGAATAGAAGATGAATACTAATGATAAAATACAAAGAAAGAAGCTAAATTAGGAAAATACCAAATAAAAAAAATTCAAAAACAGTCAAAATAGTTTATATCCACCATCATAACTTTATTGCTCATTATCAAGTAATTTGAAAAGCAGTTGAAAAGAGGGTATACCTACTGAAAAATAAATATGATTTTTGAGATTCATTCTCTACAGTAGTCATCCAATAACATAGATAGTTCCTGTAGTACATAATGTCATCAGGAACAAATAATAAAAGATTTTGAAATGTCGAGAAATCTATAGTTTGTTTCACCATGTAGAGCTCAGCAAGAAAATCCACATAAACACACCAAGCAGAAGATTTTTTTCTTTTTCACACTTTTACATAGGCACATGCACCAAGAATGACTTTTTTCATCAATAACTAACACTGTGCTCTCGCAAGAAAGAAAATCGTTAATTTGGGAACCATATAAAATGCATTGCAAGAAATATTGGACCTTTAAGAAACTTTCGGTAATAAAGAAATGTCCACTCTTCTAAGATGCATCAAAAGAAAACTGCACCAGTCATAACTCCATATATCAGAAAATTATTCATAATAATTTGCACTAATTTCGCGATACGTATGTGCAAGGCGATTAAAAATAGAAGACTATTATGCTTGCGTTTGGCTAAAAGAAAGTATAAATTTTATCTATTCAGATTATAAAAATAAATATAAAAAAAAGGGTTGAGCATTTAAAATGCCAACTTCCTTCAATTTTCTTGTTATGTGAAGGGTTTCCCAAAAAGGATTTAAATGTGAACGGTGAAAATACATTTTAAAGATCAAGGAATTATGGTTAACTACAGAACTGAAATGGCATATTGTGTACAGGTAGTATAAGAATTGTAACAATACGTACCAATTCAATCTATTTTTATTTCAGGAGACCCGTTTTTATGTGCTCCAAACTCCATAGACCACCTGTGAAGGAGAACAAATTTGAAAAACTTGTTAATCCGATTCAGATTTATCCTTAATTGAAGATGTCACAATCTACAAATACTAGAAATATAGAGAGACAATCTACAAATACCAGAAATATAGAGTAAGCATAATAAACAACGTCAAATAGTCTGACCCCTTCCAGTTCCAAATAACTTGTATTTTCTCTGCCTCCCTGAAGGAACAAAAAAAGGAATTTAATAGAAAATAGATAGGAGAAGAAGTCAATTAAAATCGAACTATGGGAGAGTCGAAAGAAATGCCCATAGAAAAATCAAGACAAAAGCAAGATCTTAACTTCACGTAGGGTTTGTGTCAATAAGTTTTGATTTTCTTCTGCTAAAATACACACACCAGAAACTAAATTAGATTTGAAGAGAAAAATAATAAGATGAAAAAATAGAAAAATCGAGAAATATTGGGATCCTGGCATCAAGAATAAAACCTGGAAAAATAAATTCGAGAACAATCATGAACCAAAAATAGTCTTGAGAAAATGAAAAATAATTGGGAAAAAATATAGAGAAGAAAATCAGATCTTGGCCTACCGTTGGGTGAAGAACAGATGATTTACAACTAAAAAATCAGGTCTTTAATTAGAAGGAAGAATGTCGAGAGAGAAGAAAAGAAAGAAAGAAAGGAAAGCGCAAGAAAGATTGAGAAGAAGACAGTAGCACGAATCATTTCCAATAGCCAGGTATATGGGCAAGTAAGGTTTAATTAAATAAATAATATAAATTTAAATAAGAAATAAAAAAATATGTTACTTTCAAAAAATTTTAAAAAAATAAGGCGGGACGGGATGCTTTTGGGAATAGCGTCATGGTAGATTTTGAAAAAAAAAAAAAAAGAATTCCCAGATCGGGACACTTTTGTTAATGGCGTCCGGGGCAATTTATGGAAACATATTTTATTTCTTAACCTTGACTTTCAAAGGTAAAATGAAAGTTGAAATAATGATGATTAAATATTGGGAACTTTTATATTAAGGACCACTGTATTCCTCGGCTGCAAATTTTGCTGCATGTGATGTATGAAGAACGAAAATAAATCAAGATTTGGTTCCATATATAATATTTTTGAGAAAGAGATATTTGTCATGTAGATTTGAAATAATAATGTTTACTTTAAATTTAAAAAATATGTATATTTGTTTTTAATTTATATACAAAATTATATATAACCAATTTTTTATTAAATAATAGTAATAATTTTTAGATTAAAATTAATATATTCGAGAACTTATGACTCAAGAAAATTCATATATATAATAATTTTTAAATAATGATTTTTTCATAAATATTCTCAATTTTTCAATAAATTATAAATATATATTATCAACAAAAAAAAATACCTAATAAATTAATCAAACTAATTTATTTAATCAGCTATTAGTTAACATGTTAATTAGTTATACACACTGTGTGGTCTATGTACACTACTAGCATCAGTGTTACACCACTTGATTAGTCCCGGAACGCCATTCCCAAAGGTGTCCCGACCCTGAAATTTATTTTTTTTTTTTTCAAAATCTAACGGGACGCTATTCCAAAAAGGGTCCCGACCCCCCGTGTTATTTTTTTTCAATTCGGCCCCAAAAACTTTGGGAGCACAAACTTGGGTGCGGGACGCTTTTGGGAATAGCGTCTCGAGTGAGGGCTCGTCTAAATTATTGCAAGTCTAAAATTTTTTCGTAATCTGTTTTTGTTTGTATTCTTTAGACTTGCCTCAAACCATACTATTCGAACGAGTTATAAAAGTTACAAAAAGAAAGAATTCCCAGGTTCAACTAGTCTAAATATTGGAAACACGACAGCTTTTTCAGTACACGTCACAGATGGAACTTGAATGGGGCTTTTGGCTCATTAAGCATAAGATCTCAATTATGGATCTTAGTTCAAATGATTTTAGGGTTCTCCATCTTTGTCACTTGATTTCCCCTTACCAGAACTTGTGGCAGCAGAACTTGGCTCTGCCTTGTCGGCATTTGCTTTGTCCACCTCTTTCTTAGTAGCCCTAGCCTTGGCTTTTGCTAACGTCGATAAAACTGCTGTAGGGAGCTTCACAGCTGAAGTAGCTGTAGGTACAGTAGTAAGCTTTGGATATTTGAACAATGATGGATTCGCGTGTTATAGGAACTCGAACGTGGGCACTTTCAAGTCATAGTGGGCTTAAGCTTTAATCTATTTCTCTTCGTTTCTTTGATTGATGTATTTTCGTCAAATTTAGTGGGCTTAAGCTTTAATCTATTTCTCTTCGTTTCTTTGATTGATGTATTTTCGTCAAATTTAGTGGGCTTAAGCTTTAATCTATTTATAAGGAAAAAAACAAATTGTTGTTTGGGCTTATTATCTTTTACTTCATGACTCAGCTTTGTATCACTGAAAACTAAAGGTGATTGCATCAGAAAGTTGAATTTCTAAATCTGCTTTATTTCTTGCTTTTTTAATCTTTTTTTCTTTTCTTGTGATTGGGTGGCACATCTAGTGGACATGTTTTTGAGTTAATTATGACAAGAGGTCTGCTGTCACACAGTTGTTGAGAAACTAGACCAAGATTTTCAAATTTTGCATTTTTGATTTTTTGTTTTATTTTTATAATAATAGTAATATTTTATTATTTTTTCGTGATTCTTTGACTATGCGGATATGGTTATATTCCTTTTCTGAGCTGGCATTGCTACTTTGTGATTAATCATCACTTGAAATAAATCAGCAAATGAAAGAGACAGATAGATTTGCCTTTTGATACCAAAACTTGACTGTCTCATTAGCAGTAAGTCAGAGAATACTTTATAGCTGTGTGTTGTATTTTATTTGCTTCATCTTGGATAGAGTAAAACTAATTATAGCATCTCTATCAAAATAAATTTATCTTTTTTGAGGAAATTAACACACACACACACACACACTATTAACTTGAATGACAGATTATTCTTTTCTAGATATCAACTTTGTTTTCATAGTCCAGTTTTGTCTGCATATATATGTTGGCGACTTAAACGGCCATGCTAAGTTTTTTTCCCGGAAAGGACAATATGTTGTGTGCTTTTTTGTTGTTCTATGACATGTTGACCCTATTGGGTGTCATAATCTATATACCGTTATGTAGTTAGCAACTGGTTTCAATGAGAACAAATCTTAAATAAGTTTGTGAATTTTAAGAATTTTTATCATTGTATAAGTAACAGTACCTGGAATAGGTTTGCCCTGAGAGCCTTTATTGTAGTACTGATTACATCTTTTTTATAATTATCAATACCTTTGCAAAAATCAACTTGTGGATTGTTGGATTTTATTTATTTAGTTTTTTACACATGGTTTTGCTCCAAAGAAGATCAAGGTGAACAACATTTGAGTTCATTCTTTCGTAAACTTGTCAATATAAAAGAACAAAAACCTCAAAGTTTGGTTACAAATTTGTACAAACTAACAATATTTCAGAAGGATGCTGTACAAAAATACACAGACATTAAGAAAAGAAAATTATATTATATACGAAGAACTCTTTGTCCAAAATTCTCATGTAGCCTTGTGAATTGCTAGCTCGATATACTTCAAAGTCCTCTGATGATTTAGAAATCCCATGAACCAGAACTCAAAATTATCCTCAGTCACGATTTGCACGTACTTTTGTGTCGGTTTTTTCGCGTTCTCACTTTCGCGATGGCTCTGTTTATTTTTCTCTGTGGGATCATAACCTTGTAATGAACTTTCAGAAGCTCTCCAGTTGGAGAAGTGACCTTTATAGATCTCTCACCGGAACCACACTCCTCACTAAATCTATTTGTCATTTGTTGAATTTCATTCTCTTCAAATGTTTTGATATTGAACTGCGCATGCCACTAGTATATATAAGTATAGCAAAAATCCTTAAATTAATTAATAATTAATAAAAGTAAAATAACTTAATACTATACATTATGAAATTCATTTTGTTTACTGTCATTTTTAAATTGAAAGCTGAATTACAAGGATCAAATAATTTATTCGCTTTCACGAAGTCTCTGGACATCCTCTTATATTTCATCATACAGGTATCAACCAAATTCATTTGTTATTTTGACAATTTGCATTTAAGGATATTTTCTTTTTAATAGAGAGTATGTATTTTTTTAATAATTAGATTTATTCTAATTAAAGATTGTAAATTAGATTTATTCTAATTAATTAGTACAGCGATAATTCGTGTTAACGAATTATATAGGCTCGTTCTACGTGTCGTGTAGATAATTATAGCCTTTTGAATTTCTCAATTCCATTTATTGGTGAGTGAGAAATGGTGTTTGGAAGTTGGATAGGTACTTTTAAGCATTATCATTTATCCCACATTGATAGTTATCCAATGTGGAAGGGAGTTTAAAAGTGTTTAACTTTTAATGATTGGACATCAAGTGGGCCCAGTGGGTTGTGTGGACTTTGTGTAAACGAAGCTCACGTGGGCTCTTGGACTTGGGTTCGCCAGTCCGCCTTCGGCGAAGCCGATGGAGGAGCCGAGCGGATCCGAGGACTTGGGTCTTGGGTCTTAGGCAATTGGTCTGAATTGGCTGGTCCGATTGAGATGGTCCGTGTGGGGTCCGGGTTCCGGTTCAATCATGGCTAACCTTTTAGCCGCATGTGGTTTTGACCCCTAATTGTTTTTTGTAACTCCTGACCATTCAGGTCAAACGTCATGCTATTTATTATTGCATGGACGTTACTTTGACCAAACACCTGATTGCATTTGAATAGACACGTTGAACGTGTCCAGGTTCATACTGTCAGGTGTCAGACGTTCTGAATGTCTTTATGACATTAAATTTGGCTGTAACCTACCTCTCTGGAACCCCTATAAAAGGGTGAGGAGCTCCAGCATTTTTCTACACACGAAAATCATCTGAAACATACAAGCATTCAGCATATATTACGTTTCTGCATTTTCTTATTTACGTAGCTCGGTCCAATTTCTTTGAGTTCGCCGGAGCTCTGGTTTCTAACAGTGCTGTTAAACCAAAGACGAAAAGTCGTTTTAACTTTCGGGACGAATTGCTTAAACCGAAGAGTACTACCGGGGCAATATCGTCTTGCGGGAAGAGATTTTCTCGACTCGACTCGTTTGACACTTTGTTTTATTTTTCCAGTTTATATTTTACAATTACTCTCCGTTTGTGCTCGAATCAGTTGCAACTTATTCCAATAATCGCAAGACGATATTTCTTTTGTAATTTTTTATTGTAATACCCTGACTGGAAAAGGATGTCAACCTCCACCACTCCGATCAGTTCGACCGCTCCTGCCATTTCATCCACCATCGCGACGACCACGACGACCACTGCCCCCGCAGCCACGAACACCACGACGATTGGCATGTCTACGCCAATCTTGAACACCACTCAGGCCGATATCATTCTCAACCCAGGAACACTCGATTTCTTACTCGAGACGCTGACTAAGCGCATGGCTCAGTCGAACTCATCCGCAGCTTCGGTTGTTGGAACGATCCCTTTTGGGATAGGGACTTCGGTCCAAACGATGTCAGCTCCGGCTGTAATCCATCCCATTGGGATGACGAGAACTTCGGTTTCGAGTTTGTTTACAACTGCTCCTCAAACAGATTCAACTGTTTTGAATACCCATTCAACGGGTTCGGTGGGGACTTTTGTACCAACGATGAACGCGCCGGTGCACTCCTCTCGGATCATGCCCGCGGCGGAGAAGCCTCCAAAATTTAATGGGGAAGGCTTCAAGAGGTGGCAACAAAAGATGTTGTTTTACCTCACGATGCTTGGTTTCGCCAACTTCGTGAAGGAAGATGAACCACCTACTCCGGACAAGGACGAGAACACGAATTATCGCTGTACCAATTAATTAGAATAAATCTAATTTATAATCTTTAATTAGAATAAATCTAATTATTAACAATCCCCCACATGAGTGAGAAACTCCAAAAACGACATGCATGAATGCAAATACA
>BMAC01000883.1:228023-271177 GCA_014905375.1 Phtheirospermum japonicum | reverse complement strand
CTACTTAAAAATAAAACCTTTACATAGATAGTACCCATTGTGCCAATTATCATAGGCAGCGTGAACATGGAAACTGGTAACGAATTGTATAGACTCGTTCTACGTGTCGTGTAGATAATTATAACCTTTTGAATTTCTCAATTCCATTTATTGGTGAGTGAGAAATGGTGTTTGGAAGTTGGATAGGTGCTTTTAAGGCTTATCATTTATCCCACATTGATAGTTATCCAATGTGGAAGGGAGTTTAAAAGTGTTTAACTTTTAATGATTTGACATCAAGTGGGCCCAGTGGGTTGTGTGGACTTTGTGTAAATAAAGCTCACGCGGGCTCTTGAACTTGGGTTCTCCAGTCCGCCTTCGGCGAAGCCGATGGCGGAGCCGAGCGGATCCGAGCCCGAGCCCGGTCCCGGACCTCGGTCCTGGGTCCTGGGTCTTGGGCAATTGGTCCGAATTGGCTGGTCCGATTGAGATGGTCCGTGTGGGGTCCGGGTTCTGGTTCAATCATGGCTAACCTTTTAGCCGCATGTGGTTTTGACCCCTGATTGTTTTTTGTAACTCCTGACCATTCAGGTCAAACGTCATGCTATTTATTATTGCATGGACGTTACTTTGACCAAACACCTGATTGCATTTGAATAGACACGCTGAACCTGTCTAGGTTCATGCTATCAGGTGTCTGATGTTCTGAATGTCTTTATGACATTAACTTTGGCTGTAACCTACCTCTCTGGAACCCCTATAAAAGGGTGAGGAGCTCCAGCATTTTTCTACACACGAAAATCATCTGAAACATACAAGCATTCAGCATATATTACGTTTCTGCATTTTCTTATTTACGTAGCTCGGTCTAATTTCTTTGAGTTCGCCGGAGCTCTGGTTTCTAACAGTGCTGTTAAACCAAAGACGAAAAGTCGTTTTACCTTTGGGGATGAATTGCCTAAACCGAAGAGCACTACCGGGGCAATATCGTCTTGCGGGAAGAGATTTTCTCGACTCGACTCGTTTGACACTTTGTTTTATTTTTCCAGTTTATATTTTACAATTACTCTCCATTTGTGCTCGAATCAGTTGTAACTTATTCCAACATATTTTCTATTTATTTATATTTTTGACTTCTTTGATAATAAAAGTAATACATTTAATTAGATATCATCATTTATATAGATCTGTTGTGGTCGCTCGTCGCCCGGTACCCATTTTTCGGTCGCAAACGGAAGCGTTGTTTGTCGTCGAACATCGTTTAGGCCGGACAGCTTTATGTAATTAAACGACATTCGACGACAGACAACGCTTCCGTTTGATGCCGAAAAGTGGGTACCGGGCGAACAATTGAAAAAACACTAAAACCTATTTCACACCATTATTCGAGAAACCCTAATACCATTTGATTTTTGTTCAATGACTTAACTTGTTCTCCTTTTAATACATCCATAATACATCACTTCGAAATAAAAGTAATAAAATAGAATAAATAGTATTGGTCTTGAATTTAACCTTGTCATAAAGTCTGAATATACTTTGATGATCTTATCCTTTGATTCACTCTGTCTGGATTCTCCATTTTCCATCTTGCATTCCTAAAAAAATAAAAAATAAAATAATAATAATAATAATAATAATAATAATAATAATAATAATAATACTAATAACCATGAATAATAATAATAATAATAATTGATTTTATAAGTTAAATTAATTCTTTTTTTAATTGATGGGTTTTCTTTGTTATTTAATTCTTTTTACGTGTGTTTGTTGAAAATACTCAAATATCATATTTTGAAATGTAGGGCTTTTAGGATTGCATCATCAATAAACGGGAATGGTAAAGGCCTAGCATTTTCTAGGATAAAGGTAATATATATTTTTTTTATTTAATCTTCGAAGTTTTATGTATTAATATAACAAATCTTTATTATTTACTTTTTTTTTCAAGTGTCGCAAGCAACCGGGGCCTACCGAGTGCGGATATTATGTGATGAGGTATATGGACGACATTGTCAACAATTTTCCCAATAGTCGAAATATTGGAGCGGTAAGTTGGTTTGTTTATTATTATCTTTAATGTTTATATAGTGAGAAGTTTTAAATCATAATTAGTTAGTGTTAATAAATCTAATATTTTGTTTCAATATTTTGAATTTAAGGATTGGATACCGAATCAAGATCCTTATTCACCGTTGGAGTTCGACGATATTCGCAATGTGTTTGCGAGATATTTTATTGACGTTCTTCTAAATTCGTAATTGTAAGCACATTTATTGAGTTGGGGATAAAAGGAAATAGAGGCATGCGTTTTCTGTTGTGGAGTGGGTGTAAGCATTTGTTGAATTTAAGGGTTGAACTTGTTTGCTATTAATGACATGAAGGATGTTTTGTTTGGACAATTTGTATTTGTTATGAATATTTTGGTTTGTATGATTTATAATAAATTTTGGGATTTTCAGAATTTGTGAATTTTGGGAGCTTATTTTGTGATTTTTTGGAGCAGATTTTTTGGATTTTTGGGCTGTTTTTGTTTTTGTYAATTTCAGGTGCGAAAAAAAAAAAAACAATTGGCAGCGGTTGTCGCTCAGAACCGATGCAAAAAATAGAACCCGGGCAGCGCTTCTTAGTTAAGAAGCGCTGCGAAAACTATTATTGGCAGCGCTTCTTAGTGAACAGGCGCTGCTAATACCTTTTTTCGCAACGGTTATTAGCTAAGAACCGATGCCAAAAGTAGTATTAGCAGCGCTTGTTAGGTAAGAAGCGCTACCCGTGTGCCGTATTTGGCATCGGTTGGTTTTGGCAGCGCTTCTTGTTAACAAGCGCTGCTAATACTACTATTGGCATCGGTTCTTATCTAATAACCGCTGCTAATAGTAGTATTAGCAGCGCCTGTTTGCTAAGAAGCGCTGCCCGGGTTCCATATTTGGCATCGGTTGGTTTGACAGCGCTTCTTATATAATAACCGCTACCCGGTTTCTATATTTGGCAGCGGTTCTGTACAACAACCGATGCCAAAACTAGTAACCGCTGCCCGATTTTTTACTTTAAGCATCACCAATATTAGAGGCGGTTCATAACCGCCTCCAAAGGCTGTTTTGAACCGCCTCTAATCGCATTTTTTCCACTAGTGATATTCCATACCCGTTCAAAGAGCCTTACATTACAACCCGTAAAGTCCTTTTCCGATTCTTAGTCTTGACAGCACACTTAATTTGCGATTGAAAAGAGATTGATTTAATGTGCTTATTTATTGTGCATGTATTTGTATGATTTGAGTGTATACACGTCCTATGCAGCAACTGCTTGAGTGCTTTGAGTGATCACCCCTATATATTTTCCATTGAGAGGATGCATGAATTTGTTTTCGAAGCGATAATGTAATAAGGGTGGAGTGTTTGACGTTGTGTGACTTGTGCCTATATTTTCAAAATTATGTATGTAGCATAGCACGACTCATTACTCGAACTTATTTTCTTTCTAGTTACACTTTGAATTAACGTCTGTTCGAGGACGAAAAAACAAATAAAGCGTGGGGTAGTTGATTAACATGTATTTGTGGTTACTTTTAGTAGTATTTTAGTTTACTTTTATTTGTGTTTTTGGTATAAGTTGGACAATTTATGCTTATTTTCGTACTTTTGTACTTCCAACTTGTTTTACCATAATTTGAGCTAAATTGATGCAAATAAGTGATTATTTGTGGTTTATCACTTTATAGCTAAGTAACCGGAAGAGTTCAGCGCATTAGAGATGAATTATGATGATCGAGATTCAAAGATCGAGCTTTTCGGTGAAGAAGTAGCAAGAATTGTAGCTGACAGACTTTCTAGAAGGGTTATTCTGCTGTAAATGTTGTCGTTGAAAGCTAACGGTTACACTTAGCCGTCACTCCAACCGTTAGCTGTAACCGATAACCTTAACGGTTACTGAGAACCGATACTAACGGTTAGAATGCTGAATTCAGAGCTAACGGTAACTTTCCAGAACGGTTTCCTTACAACCGTTGTCGTCGGCCAGAAATGCAAAAAAAAAATACACCTAACGGTTGCACCAACCGTTAGCGGGCCCAGAAAGCCCAGAAACATATTTTTCGGCCCAGTTCGCGGAAAAATATCTATAAATACCCTCCTTAATCCGAATTTCGATCATCTAGGTCTGGGTGTGCGTGTGGTAACCCTAAATAATTACCATAAACATAATCCTAGGGTTTAGAGACGGATTACAACACCAAAATGCAGAGATCGACGAGGAAATCGAAGATTCGACGAAGATGAGTTCCGGAGCCCGTTCGACCCCGTTCATCCGTTTTCGTCCGTTTCGCAGCGTTTCTCTTTGGAATAGCCGAAGAACATTCAGTTTCCTGTAGCTATAGCAAGTAATTTGAACCTTTTAATTAGTTTTCTTAGTTTTGATAATTAGTTTTCAAGTTCAAATAATAGTTATTTTATGTTCGTGTTTCGTTTGAATTCGTTGATCGTATTTAGTTTAATATTTTTAGTTTATAATTAATTTTTCATGCTTTATGTTGAATGTGTGATGCTTTGTTTCGTTGAAATTCATTCATGCATGCAAGATAAAGTTTGGTTTAGTTTCAGATTTTGTTAACCGTTACAGTTAAAGGTTACAACAACCCTTAGCAGCAACCCTTAGCACTAATGGTTAGCAGCAACCCTTAGCAGTAACCCTTAGCAGCAACCCTTAGCAGTTTCTGGTTGGTTTAGATTTATTTGTTAATCGAATTCGTTTTATGCATGCTGTTTGGGACTTTTAGCTTTGATTTACTTTTTAAAAATTATTTCTTAGATCCTTTTAATTGTTAATTAGTTTTAATTAGTAATTAATTAATTAATTAATCAAGTTTAGTTAATTTAGGATTTAATTTAGTTAATCATTAGTTTACTTTTCAGTTGGTTATTTAGTTTAAATAATTTAGTTGATAATCTAGTTCAAGATAATTAGTTTAATTAGATTTAGCCTTAATATAGCTTAGTTCATAATGTTCAATTCAAGTTCTTCACCCCCCCCCCCCCCCCAAATTGTATGTATAACTTATTTGCTTGAGAATTGAAGAGAAATATCCGATAATACCGAACAGTTGTCCTCGAGAGAATCGACTCGAGTCAAACTCACCATACTACAAGTTCCTCGTACTCTTGCGAGCAAACTTACATGCTTTATTAAATATTTTAAAAAGGGATGCGTAAAAGTTTGGTTCACTTGCCCGGGTCAGATTTGGTCAAAGTCGGTTAAATACGGGTCCTCAAGCCTTTTAAGGTCAAATTGGCCCATTAAACTCAATTAGAATCTAGTATAAATAAGACCCAATCCTCATTTGTGAACTCTAACTCTCTTCCACCCAATATTTGGCTGGAAAATAATTCTCTCTCTAGATCTGCTTTCTCTCTCTTGTTCTAATCTTGATTTGAAGATTCCTTGGGTTTGTAAGCCTAAGAAGGATCCAAATACTCCCTTGAATTTGTAATTCCTTTCAATTTCATTCAAGTTGTTGGATTATCTTTTCAATTTAGTAAGCTTTCATTTAATTCCTTACTTTGTTCTTTAATTTCATGCTTTGTTCTTCATTAACTTTATGCTTTTTGACTTAGCACCTTGAATTCATGTTAGATCTTGTGAATCATCTATGAAATATAGTTGAGTGACACATCTAGATCATAGATCGGGTCCTTGATCGTTTTCATTTTGAGATTTTCATGTGCTTTATGTTGGATTCGATTTTCATGCTTTGTTTCATACTTAACCCTAGATCTATTGCTTGATGCTTGTTATCTTAAGTAAAGTTTTGAACTTTCGCATCTATTTTCATTGCTCTTGCTATTCATGCTTTCAATTTTCGTCAATTTGCATTATTCAAGTTTTTATGTTCATGCAAGTATAGTTGTACTTTTATCATGCACACTTGTACTTGGTGAAACATTGCTTGTTTTGCGTTCATGATTGCTTTGTATTTTCCATTGAGGCATCCGATCAATTTGCTATTTCAATTTCTAGTGTAGTTTAGATAGGTTAATTGCCTATTTTTACTTTCCTTTACTTTTCAAAGCTTGAAACAACTTGAAACTTACAATTGATTTGATTTTCGATAACACCAAGCCAATAGAACCTTAATTTCCAAAACCAAGAAAAACAACAAAAACAAAATGGCGCCGTTGCGACTCGGCCCGGTTAAGGTTTTTGATTTGATTGTTGCTTCTTTGTGTTTTTAGCTTTCTTTATTATTTGACATTTTTTGTTAGGTATGTTAGGTACTTGAAGATTTGGTGGATACATTCCCGACATGGGAGGGCATGGTGCAAACCATGTCGGGAATGAGATATTGTATAATGGCCTTAGCAACGTGGGAGGGCATGGTGAAAATCACGTTGCCAATGGTGGTTTCGACTATGGGCAACCCGGCATGGGAGGGCATGGTGCAAACCATGTCGGGTTTAGTGACTCCTTGGGTTGGTATGGTTTGTATGGAGGATTTGGTGCTCTGACTCACTTCTCGAACATGCATATTCCGACATCCGGGCCTTTTGGTGGGTATAATGCTTCCACACAATGCACAAACTTGTCTATGTGTGGCTTTGCAAGTTCGAATGAGTATGAGGGTGGCCAAATTCTGGATCCCGACCTATATAGAGGTTCTCCCACTTCCAATTTCAATTATGCCCCATTTGGTACCACCAATAGCACTCATGATCCCAATCTGCATGCGTACTTTGGAAGTTTGAGCTCCAATGACCAAAACGCCCCCCGCCATCAATTTTCCGGTGAATGCTCCTATTCCACCCCCCGATCCGAATCTCTTAGCCATTTTACAACAATTGTTATCATTGTCCACTACATTGGCCTCATTTGATTCTAAGTTTAATGCTCTTGATGCTACGATGGACCAATTAACAAGCGATGCCGATATGCTCAATCGAGCTCATGAGGATTCCTTACTCATGGACATGATCCAAGAGTTGGTCGAACAAGATTATATGGAGGAAATGAACCATGAGGGGGAGGTTGGCCTGGACGTTGATATTGAGGATTGTTGCGAGGTTGTTGAGCCCCTTGTTTGTAATGACGAATCCGCTGTGCTCCAACGTGCCCAAGACTTGTGTGACGAAGATTGTTTATGGGTCATTGAGGGCACCGACGATGTTTTAGAGGGGGAGGTGGGGGTTATTGATAATAAGCTTGGAAAAATTAACGATTATCTTGAGGAGTAAGAGGAGAGCAATTCGATTTTCATCCTTGCAAATTCGCATCGAGAGGAAGAGGAGGAGAGGACGGTTAAAGTGCTTGAAGTTCTTAAGGGTGTTATTGATTGGGGACCCAGAGTGGTTGAGAGAGATAGCCCTTTGAATTCGAGTCTTGAAGAAAGAATGGTGAGAACCGGGATTTGGGGATTGTTGTGGGAAGGCTTAATGTTCGTACTCGCCGAGAGCAAGTGGGTGAATCCCATTGACTTGGTGCCAAAGACGAGCGGCATGTTCATTTTTGAGGATGAAAAAGGAGAGTTGTTGGCCACGAGGTCTACAATGGGTTGGGGGACGGTTATAGATTTTAAGAAGTTGAAAGTGTCTACCAGGAGAGATCATTTCCCTTCCCCATTTATCGATCAAAGGTTAAACAATCTAGCCGACTAATATTCCTTTTGTCTTCTATACGAGTCATCGGGACACTTCAAAACCATTATTCCACCCGAAGACCTAGCCGAGACAAGCTTTAATTGCCCATTTGGAACGTTTGCTTTTTGGCGGATCTTATTTGAGCTATGCAATGCACCAAGGACGTTCCAAAGAGTGGATCCTCCCGACAAGGAGGAGATTATTTTAGTGGACCCTTCCGTTATCTTTCCACCTTGACCAAAAGGGAGTTCGTCAAGATAGTGACGTAAAACAAGCGCTTCTTGGGAGGCAACCCAAGTTTTTCTCATTTATTTATTTTTATTTTCTTTCTTTCTTTCTTCCTTTCTTCTTAAAATGAAAATTCAAAAACATTTGAAAAATAGAAAAACTAAAAAAATATTTTTGAGTTGTCTTTTAGTCCTTTTTAGTTCTTAGTTTCGTCTTGTCTTGGTTTATGTACATATGTTCTTGCGTTTTTGATTTTGTTTGGTTTCCTTCTATAGGGTTTCATTTTCCGACTTCAACCTTGGGCGATTGGATAAGTTGGTAGCATTCGTAAAGCCGAAAGATACTAGCCATGCTCGATTTTTGCTTTAATTACTTGATTCTATGGTGGACCCCACCGAGCTCGACTTAAACTCGCTCGGTTAAGGAAGTTTCTATTCACCCTCCTTTTACTTGATTTTCATTAAAATGCAATGAGGGCATTGCATGGTTTAAGTGTGGGGTGGGTAGGTGGTTAGGGTCCGGGTGTCACAAAGCATGATTTGTCTTTCTTAAATCGAGCCTTGGAGAAGTGACACATTTTTGGTGAAGTGACGCTTACTTTTTGCGCTTTTATGTGGTTGAGTCATTTTTGTGTCTTAATTACATTGTAGAACAATCCCCACATGCTTGGAGATTTGAACAGTTTACTTGTCGGGTTTTTGCATGTATATATCCTCTTGTGTAAGGAGTTAAATTTTTGTGTTTCGTCCAAACCCGCCTATATATATATATATAATCAACATTTTCTCGTGAAAAGATTGCAACGCTCTAAAATCTCTTTGGATTTTGCTCCCAAATTCGGTACAAACTAGTGAGTAGCCTTGTGTGATTTATCGGCTTGCTTGCATTTTTATAGAAATTGTATTGAGGAGGTTTGATTTTGCTCGTACATGATTGAGTTCCAAAATGACCTCGAGGCACATATATCACCCTTATTCCGGACATATTCAAATATATAATCTACTTAAAAATCCCAAACGAGCCCCCTTGAGCCTATGTCCCATTTCTTGTTAGCCGAGCTCGATTTTAGCTCTTATATCTTCATAAATTGTGAGGTAAGAGTGTATGATTAGTTGACAAGAAATGTGAGGGAAATCGATTGTGGGTTTTGGGTTTTGAGTTTCTTATAAAATAAATAAATAAATAAATAAAAGAAGAAGAAGAAGAAGAATACTCCAACACAAATCACGAAAAGTGATAAAGCGTGCGTTCAAATGAAAAGCTTAATTCAAAAGGGCTAAGTTTAGTAAAAAAGAAGCAAATTCAAAAAGCTTCTAAGTGTTGTGCAATAAAGTAGGAAAAGCGTGTGAGCATACGAAAGGGTTTTGAATGAGAGTTTGGTGAATTGGGAAAGGTGAAGAGATTATAAGATTTGGGTTTTAGAAATTAGGATTTTGTTAGTTATTGATCACGTTTGATCGTGTGTTAGCCACTATATCCAAATGTTACATACCTTACCAAAGAGCCAACATTACAACCCATAATAAAGACCTCTTTCGATTCTTATTTGGTCATGTACTATGAGCAATCTTGAGCGTCCAATTTGTGAAATCTTGACAAGGTGCATGTATTGACCGACTTGAGCGTAAACACGTCCTATATACTAAACACTTGAGCAAATTCAGCGAACACCCTCAAAATTCCCTTTGAGAGGAAACCGTCAATTTGGCTTGCATTTGAGGAAGAGTAATACGACCAATGCTTGACGATAGCGAGTCTATGTTGATGCTACCATCATATTAATAAGGATAAGCACAAGAATTTTTCTCTTTACACAATGCTCATTACATGTACACTCTCGATCCTTTTTGTTGTTCGAGGATGAACAAACCGATAAGTGTGGGGTAGTTGTTTTGCATGTAATTGTTGTGTTTCTCCTAGCATTTTTAATAAGAACTTAGTGTTGATCTTAGTTGTTTTAAGTCGTGTTTTACTTAGAATGTTTGTTTGTCTTCACGTTTTGTTACTTTTCATATTTCCCTTTCGATTTACACGTAATATGGTTTTATCGATTCAATTAATGTGTGTTGGGTGTTATTTTGCTAGGTCTTAACAAGAAAGTAATAAGAAAGCAAAACGGGGTCAAGACGCACGTTCAAGCCGAAGCCCACCGGCGCCCGAGTCAACCGCTCACGTCGACACTCGAGTGCGCCCGCGCTGGTCGACCTTGGATTGACGCAAACTCTCTGTAGTCTTGATCCAAGATGCATAGATCGATGCCGTGCAAGTCGACGCGAGACAGCCGCCCGCGTCCACGCCTATCCACGCCCGTGTCGGTCGACCTTGGGTCGATGCAAACTCTCTGTAGCATCGATCCAAGGTGCGTCGGTCGACGCTGAGCTGCCGAGAAACATCGCCAACAAGCCTTGCCCGGATCAAAGTCGGTCAAATACGGGTCCTCAAGTCTTTTAAGGTCAAATTGGCCCATTAAACCTAATTAGAATCTAGTATAAATAGGACCCAATCCTCATTTGTGAACTCTAACTCTCTTCCACCCAATATTTGGCTTGGAAAACAATTCTCTCTAGATCTACTTTCTCTTTCTTGTTCTAAGTTTGATTTGAAGATTCCTTGGGTTTGTAAGCCTAAAAGGCATCCAATTAATCCCTTGGATTTGTAATTCCTTGCAATTTCATTCAAGTTGTTGGATTCTCTTTTCAATTTAGTAAGCTTTCATTTAATTCCTTGCTTTGTTCTTCAATTTGATGCTTTGTTCTTCATTTACTTTATGCTTTTCATCTTAGCACCTTGAATTCATGTTAGATCTTGTGAATCATCTATGGAATCTAGTTGAGTGACACATCTAGATCATAGATCGGGTCCTTGATCGTTTTCATTTTGAGATTTTCATGTGCTTTATGTTGGATTTGATTTTCATGCTTTGTTTCATGCTTAATCCTAGATCTATTGCTTGATGCTTGTTATCTTACGTAAAGTTTTAAACTTTCCCGTCTATTTTCATTGCTCTTGCTATTCATGCTTTCAATTTTCATCAATTTGTGTTATTCAAGTTTTTATGTTCATGCAAGCATAGTTGTACCTTGAGCATGCATGCTTGTACTTGGTGAAACATTGCTTGTTTTTGCGTATTTTCATGATTGCTTTGCATTTTCCATTGAGGCATACGACGAGGCATCCGACCAATTTGCTATTTCAATTTCTAGTGTAATTTAGATAGGTTAATTGATTATTTTTATTTTCGTTTACATTTTAAAGCTTGAAACACCTTGAAACTTACAATTGATTTGATTTCCGATAACACCAAGCCAATATAACCTTAATATCCAAAACCACAAAAAACTACAAAAACACTCGGCTTCTACCAGTGTTGTCTTAGACTGTGTCGCTTTCAATTCCTGTACTTAAGCTCTTATTTAATGCTGAGCATCGTCCAGTTTACTTTGCGTTAAGGGAAGTTATTGTGCTTGCTTTTTGACCTCTTGAACAAGCTCGCTGGCTACCTTCTTCCACTTCTCCAAAGACATATCTTTGTCGTTAGAGGCCAGCAGGTGTCCATAAAGATAAGCGAGGATAAGTTCTAGTTGCATTAAAACATATCATGGTAAGAAAGGTGTGATATTAAATCAAGGTAAGGTATCTAAGGGAATAATGTGGAGAATTTACCCTTGTGAAATACTGGGCTGTCAGGGCCACCTTATTCAGAATACTAAGGGTTTCCAAGTATTTTTGATCAAGCATCTGAGTCGAACTAATTGCTCTTTCAAAATTGATTTTAGTTAAACAATGCGTGTCTACTTTAAAAAGGTTTTACATTTTGAAAGCAAGTTCGCCATCAAGAGAACGGGGTCACTGTAGACTGGCAAGTTAAACCGAGTTGAATTCTTAAGAAGTGGAAATACGGGGTCGATGATGTTTATTATATCAAAGTTCACAAATTCTAATTCTAAACACGCAAACAAAAAGGATTTTTTATTATGATAAGCAAACTATAATCTAAAATTAATCTTGTAAAGAGAGCGTCAATCTCTATGCAAGAACGTAACGAACATTTGCAAAGAACTAAGCAACGATTTAAAAATGAATTGGATTGCGATTCGAATACTTAACAAGAGGACTTAACTAAAAGTTATCATTCAAGCATTTAATCGAACACCTGGAAAACATTGACGAATTACGCTTCTAATAAGAACAATTACCAATCTAACAACTAAAGAATATCAAGAACATGATCAACTAAATTATCCCACACAAAGTCTGAAAATACGAATGATATCAATTAATTTTGATCAACGATGGATTCAAAACCAATCAAATTATTTCAACACCAAGTTTCTAAACAAGGAAATATTTACCCAATAGATTAACAACTACGAAATAGAAAGGAATTTAAGAGAATACTAAATTCAAACGAACGGACGATTGAATCGAAGGATGAATGCTATGCTAACTCCACCAATTCTAGAGAGAATAATATTTTATGTTAGGAACCAGGAAGTTTGTCACGAACTCCGAATTATTGCGTTCTTGAAGGGTGATCGCTATGCTAACAGAAACCAATCTTAATTGTAAGGAATTTGCCGTGAGGGCTCTCGTGTTAGGTCCAGTTGCTTGATCATTTTCGGCTGAAGTTCTTGGTCTTTTTGTAGTCTCCCCAACCCCCCTTTTTTGGTCTGGGTAACTGAAGGATCTTTTGAAAAACGGTTTTGTAACGCTTGCGTCCGGCCGGATGGTCTGAAGAATCCGACCGGATGGAGTCTTTTTCAGCCAATCCGGTCAGATGTCAGATCTATATGACCGGATGTGAGTCCAGTAGGCCATTCCGGTCGGGACATTCGGCCGGGTGTGAGTTAATTAGGCCAATCCGGTCAGATGTCAGATTCATTTGACCGGATGAGTGTCCTTATGGTTACTTCTTGGTGCTGACTTTCTCGTCCTTACTCTCGATTCTCATAACGGTTTACGAGCTTTATCATCTTGAACTCCCAGGCTCGTCAAGCGCTCTAGCTTCATGAGAAAACACATAAAAAATATCAAAAGGACCAATTAACGATCGATAAATTGGAAAGTTAAGTAAAAAGATGTAAAAGGCAAAAATATGCAAAATAGCCTAATCTCAACCCGAAAAAGATAACAAAACGACTCAAACATGACTCGAAACATATACAAACTCATAACAAATACGTACAAATCAACCACCCCATATTTATTGGTTTGTTCGTCCTCGAACAAATGGAAGAATCAAAATAGGTATAAAAGTAGCTAGATCAAAGAGTCATGTTGTGCATATAATATAGTTTTGCAAATATAAACACTTTTGTTGAAAACTCTTAAGCTAAGCTCGTGTTACTTTTTAAACCTTAAAATCAAAAGAATGCATCCTCACAAAAGGGAAATATATAATGGTGCACTCATTCGCTCGTGTTTTTCAAAAGGTAAGTGTATATGCTCGGATCAACAAAAAGAATGCATTCAACGACTCGCGAAAATCAAAAACTCGTACATCACATATGTGTGCACATTTAGTCGAGAATTGGATGAGGAATTTGTAGGGTTGTAATGTAGGCTCTTTGGTAGGGTATGTCATATATAAAGATGTGTGGCTAACTTGCGAACAAACGCAATCAGTAACTCACTCAATCAATTATTCTAAGCATAGAGCATAGATTTTGCTCCTCATTCTTCCCAAAAACAACCATATATCATTATTCTTAGCTCTTTATAACTAAGGTTAATTCTTACCCCAAACTCAAACTAACACGTTCAAACCTAAGGAATATGAGCATTAGTTCCCTTTATACTCGCTTGCCTTTATAAATAGGCTTATACTAATATTTAAATGCTCTTATAAACTCAAGCACTTTTTTTAGCCCACTAATTCCCACCCTGCAATCGTCATATTTCAATAGACCAAAGACAAATAAACTCTCATTTCATAAACTTAAACAAAATAAGAGCTAAAATTATGCTCGTGGCTAACAAAGAGACTAGGTAAAGGCTCGAGGGGCTCATTAGGAATTTATAATGGTTTCTATTTCTGAATATAGCCGGAACCGGGTTTTATATGTGCCTATCGTCATTTCCAAAACCAAATGCACAAATGAGAATTTAGAGACTTCTCAAAACACTTATCATAACAAAACATGAAATGTTGATGAACACACAGGGTTCCTTACTAGGTTTCTTTTCAAACTTTTGAAAATAAGAAGACCGAGTTTTAAGAGCTTCGTAAAATTGTTAACGACTAAGTGTTGTTTTAAAAATATTTATATAAGTAGTTTTTGATAAAATTTTGCACTAAACAAGCTCAAAAACTCTAACATCAGATCACACAATACATGATTTAGATAGGCAAGCCAGTACAAACACAAATAAGCGTGGAAATGAGTTCAACATACGTCGACACAAAATAAAGACTCAAAAAGAACCATTCAACCGAAATGACTAGAACTACGCATGCATAATATACGACTACCCCCCCCATAAAAGTAAGCAATCTCTGTATTGATATCATACGAATCAACACAAGGGAATAGGAAAAATCGAATCAATTATCATGTGAATAGTTAGTCGAATACTTATTACAGACACTCACGCACACAACACATAGCAGAAAAATCCAACAAACAAAATAACTAAAAATGAAAAATGAGAGTTTTGATAGAAAATGATACAACAATGGGGCTCGGGATAGCCTACAAATCCATGTCGTCCAGAGGGAAAGATGGAAATCTCTGCTCTAATCGCACAAGATGCCCGTCTTTGGAAACGAGGTAGTCATGATTCTCCTCGCCTTTACTTGTCAGATGGAGAAGATTCTTATGTTTCGCGGCAATCCTAGCATCTATGCTCACCAGTTGGTCCTAGAATGCCCTAGCTTCCTCTCACCTTACTCAAGCGTTCTCACGGGCCTCCTCACGCGCCTCCCAAGCATCTTGCCGAGCCTCCCTCACATGATTCTCCTGGTTAATGCTCAAAAGCCTCATATGCTCCACGATGACCATTTGGAAAGCTAACGTCTGCCTCCATTGCGCGTCACAGTATTGGGATTGGTGATCTTCATGCTCATAATGCTCAAGACCCTCGCCATAATCTCCGTGCTCATAATGCTCGGAACCCACGTTCTGATTTCCCTTGCAGTCGTCCTCTACGTCATCGTCTTCTTCGTCGTCATCAAACTCTTCGATATACCCCGTAAAAGTCAAAATGGTCATGTTTTTCCCATTGTAAGTCTGACTATCAACCTGCATCAGCACACTTGGGTATGTGACATCTCCGTCGTAGAGGTCACAATTGTGGTAACGAGCAAGTTTGGTGATGAAGGCGCCTAGTGTGAGCTTGGCCGATTTCTTTTTGTGCACTCTCTGCACATTTTTTACTGTTGTCATTAGTAGGGGATAGAGGTTCATGTTGCCATTGGTGAATGCACGCCACAACGTGTATAACTCAACTGATGACATTCTTGTCATATACTCTTTGCCTAAAAAGCCTTGGACGAAGAATTTTATGTCAAGTAAACGGAATGGGCTTGAAGTGAGGTGGAGTTGTAGAGGCATCCGGGCTCTGGAGGTGTTCCCAGGAGGTTAGTCCACCACGTTTTTTTTATCGTATTCCCCATTCGGGACCGATACGTCCGTGCCTCGATGAAAACCAAAAATTAGGTCGAGGTCATCCTTGGTGGTGTGGCAGGGGCGATCACAGAGTCTTCATTTAAAGGAGATGTCCACAAGAGACTTGAAGGTCGTGAAAAATTCAAGCATCAGTATTCGGTGACCGGGTGTCAAGATTTTGGCCCACATTTCCAAACCGAGCGCCTTGATACCTACAAGGAGTTCTTTAGTAGTCTTGTATCCTTGGTCGGCTTTTTCTGTCCAAAAGTTCATGTCGAGGTGTCTAGGGGCGTAGACGTCTCGGGTGATTAGGGATTTATATATCTTGACCTCCCCCTCGTCCTCAAGGTGAAATGGCGCTAAGGCTGCTACGGCATCGCTTGGTTCTTTCCCCTCGGCTTACCCCCTTCCCTTTGTTCGTACCCTTTCCTCGCTTCGGTCGAGATCTGGAAGCCATGACGAGTCCGAGAAGCTTGAAATTTGGCAATAATCTCTTTCGGATAAATTGTCAAGCACCTTCTGTACAACTCAATCCCAACCTCTAAAATCACACAATTTCTCAAAACAACCAATCACCCTCTGAATTCCCTGCACTTCAATTCCCAAATAATTCAATTAAGTTTGAGTTTTAAAGCCATTATACGTCGTGAAATGAAGATGGCCATTTTTGACATTTTTGGAGAGAATTTGGGCTAGCGATTTTCGTCCTCCATTTGGATGCAATTATTTGGCGGTTGGCGATTTGCGTCCTCCGGTCAGATGTAATTGTTTGTCGGTTGGTGGTGGTTGATTCGTAGAGATGGAGTATTGGAAGTGTGAAAATTATGTTGGGGGAGTTGAAAATGAAATGCATATGGGCGACGGGTTTTTAATAAGTCTGTTGCTTCGTCTGGTCAGATGTGGCCTGCTATCCGATCGGATGGTATTCTAGAAGGTTTATCCGACTGGACACCTGCACCAATCCGGTCGGATGGTATTTCATAGATGGAATCCGATCGGATTTCTATCCAGTCCGCCTAGATTAGCTGGGATTGCTTAGTTTCGTCACTCCTTGCACACTTAACACACTATTATCAAATCTATCCAACTCCAGCTTAACACACATAAAAATATGTACAAAAATATGAAACATAAACAAATATATGGACAAAAACAACGAAAACTTGTACCTCCCAAGAAGTGAAACTTTTAATGTCTTTTGCTTGACAATACCTCGCTTGAGTCTTAAACGTCTCGAGGTGGATTGCTCAATAGCACAGCTTCACGATCGTGCTTGGGAATGGGCCCTCCGTGGTACAACTTCACACGATGCCCGTTGACTTAGAAAGTAGAGTCGCTTTTCTCGCCGTACAAGGTGACAGCCCCGAACTCATTGATCTCCGTAATCAAGTAAGGGCCACTCCACTTGTACCTGAATTTTCCGAAAAAAAGCTTGAAATGGGAGTTGAAAATTAGAGCCAATTTCCCCACTTTCAGGTCTTTCGCAATGAGCTTCTCGTCATGCTTCTCCTTCATCTTTTGCTTGCTCGTCCAGGCTATCTCATAAGAGTTGTCACAAATCTCCTCAAAATCGGTCAACTCCAACTTGCGATATCCTCCTGCTTTGTCCAGATTCATGTTCGATGTGCGTACGGCCCATTCTGCCTTCAACCGACGATTACTTGTCCCGACTTGTCCCGACTTGACCACTGGACTTGAAAAGATTATTTTAAGTTTTTAAGTAAAAAATCATAATTTTTATAGTATTATTTACATTATCTTAAAATTATGACATTAGAGTAATTAATGGGGTTTAATAACTGAAATATGAATTAATATTATTTTTCCAAGAATACAACTATAACTGTTGGTGAGATGGGAAGTTTACACATAGTCTTACCTACAGGTAGATGGTTCGAGTCCCTTGGAATTAACTTTTTTCTCTGATTTTTTTATTTAATTCTTTATTTCCCCACTTAATAATAAACTTGCAAAACAGAAATAAATATCTCAAAGAAAAAATGTAGTAGCAGATCCCCCACCCCCTTTCTATTTCCCGTCGCAGTGCTCTCAATCTCCGGGCGCATCCTATTCCCAATGTCGTTGTCTGCCGCCTTTTCCCACCATCACCATCAATGCAGATTCAGGTATGTATATTCAATTATGTATTTAGATTTTTCCATTTTATCAAATTTTCTTTCTTATATCCGTCATTCAGCTTAGGTCGATTTTTAATAAAATTCGGGCCTTTAACCCTTAATAGATTGATAAATTAAGATGAATATATTATAATTTTTGTTTGTGGGTCGAATTTTCTGATGAAATTCGGGCCTTCAATCCATAGTGGATTGACAAATTGAGATGAATATTTGAGTTCTTTAACGGGCTTCAGTTTTGTTAGTTTTTTGTGGTGCTGAATTGATGACAACAAAATAGACTAAATATAACTCTTACAAGACGATCGATGAAATAGTTCTTTAATCCAGATTAGTTTTGGCCACACATAAATCCTCACTAGCTATCATTTAGTCTCTCAAACCATAGTGCCTAATAAGGTGAAATATTTTGTGGTTGTATCAAATTTAATATTCATTAGCTTAATAACATTTTTAATTTTGTTTTGGACACACATAAATTCTCACTGGCTGTCATTTAGTCTCGTAAAAAAGCAGACGTATTATAGTTCATAATAGGATGCAATATCTTATGGTCGTATCTAATTTAAGAAGTAGTCGTATTACAGGTCTGGGGAACACAAAGGCTTCCTAGATTGGTTGGAAAATCATTGGGGCTAAATAGTCGTCCCTCGTAAGCATGATTCTGGTAGTGTACTTATTACACTAAAACTAGTTTTGATAGCAATGGAACACTAAAACGCATACTTATTTTGCTCCTTTTTGACCTACTTAGAAAATATATAATAATATTATTGTAATTTTTTATTTTCATCAGTATCAGTTTATTTGCAATTGGAGATTCGTTCTGATATTTGAGCATTTTATACGTAGTTTTTTGAGCTTACCAATTTAACAAAACTTATAACCTTGATTGTTGAAATAAGTTGTAGAGTCTAGAAGCTTAACAATGTAGAATATTTCCAGCAAGTTTCGTGTGTGTGTGTCTAAATATATATATATATATATATGTGTGTGTGTGTAAACACACATGTATGTAAGATTTAGAAATCAAAGAAGGTAAGAGAAGAACGGTTAATTGAACAAACATAAGGAAAAAGAACTAAATTCAAGTACATAATTAAATGAAATAAACTATGTATACTTACGTGTGTCATGTGTTCATTGAATTTTTAGAAACTAACGTATATATAAACAAAAGTTGCTTGCACATAACAGAAACCACAATAGAATAATTTTACAGAAGTGAATTCAAAATATTATTTTTCGAATAAAATAATAAAAACATAAATAGAATACATATGCAAGCCGAATGCGGACAAAGAATTGATTTTTCATTTAATTTACGCAAGCAGAATCCATGGAGAATCCAAAAGATTTTAAACAATTCAAGATGCTGATACGTAAGTTTTCTAGAAAAGCTGGGGACAAGAGTAACAATAGCAACTTATAGGTTATATTATATATCAACTTTATAACTATTATTAGTTGTCTGTAATTATAGTTTTAAAATATCGTGACATTGCGATGTTGGTCCTTCATTATTGCACCTTAGCTGCATAAACATATAACTTGCATGTGTCGATAAATTTTAATAAAATTATGTCTTTATGTGATCAATATTGTTATCCCAAATATTTAATGTGATCAGAAGCTAGAACCTATATAGTTTCAGGATAATTTTGCAATTAAACATGCTATAATGATTTAGATGAAATCATATTAGAACACACTATAATTCAACCTTATTGAATCTTCATTGAATTCAAAACTGTGTTTAATTCATATATATATATATATATATATATATATATATATATATGAGTGGGTTCAAATGAGAACCATGTCATTATATGCGAACCTGCGAACTAGTGATTTTATTATATACCAACAGTACTTTTATTAGGGTTGTAAACGAGCCGAGCCGAGTCGAGTTTAGAGAATTTAAGCTTGCTCGTTTATTATCGAGCTCGAGCTTTTTTTAACGAACATATTGATGACTCGCGAGCTTTTTCGAGTTTAATCGAGTCTAAACGAGCTCAAAAGATATTAATTATTAATTAAATTATCTTTACTTTATTACAAAAATAAAATAAAATATTTTTTAAAGTATATAATACACCTACTAAGATACATAAACAAATATGTTTATATATATTTCTATATTTTTCATATGAACAAGTATAAGAATTATAATTAAAACTAAATTATTAGTTTAATTTTATACGAGTTTAATAACGAACTCACTAACGAACCCACTCACGAGCTAACGAGCCGAATACCATGAATCTATAGTTTGCTCGTTTATTAAACGAGCCTTTTTAAACGAGCTCGAGCGAGCTTTTATCGAGTCGGGTAGCGAATAGCTCATGAACTGTTTGGCTCATTTACACCCCTAGCTTTTATTATACAATCACAGTGCTTTACTGATATTTTAGTTATATAAACCAGTAGTACTTTTATTATACGATCCTAATACTTTTAATCAAATAAGGAAATACACAAAAAATGTGATCCATCCATTTAATTAGATCTAAGGCCCATAATTGACCCTAGGTTCACATATAAGGACATGGTTCTCATTTGAACCTAATCCTATATATATATATATATATATATATATATATATATATGCCTACGTCCCATAGAGATAAGCCTACTGTTATTTCATACGAGTCTATAAAATGTTGATTAATATATTTAAAGTATTGCATTTTCCATTTATGCCCCTACATGTAATTTTTCTTTCATTTACTAAGATTTAATTTAGTTCTTTTGAACAAATCTGTAACTCTAATCTGTAAAACCAATCTATAAACTTAATCATTAAATCCAATTTATATAACCAAGAACCAATCTATATTACTATTATCAGTTGTAGGAACACACTTGTTGGATTAGGACTCACATTTCTGTAAAACCAATCAGCAAATTCGTTTTTGTGTTGAAGCTCCAAGTCATTAACACCACGCGCCATCAACTCTTGTTTGTATTCTCTGTAGCAAAAATAAAAATAAGAAACATGTTAAAAAAATAAGATAAAATTTTGGGGGTTGAAATTATAAAAACTACCCCTGAAGTTTTTTTTTTTTCCTCCTCTTTTTATTCTCTTTTTATGAGATTTGAGACATATGTTATGTGTTAAAAACAAAAAATATACTCAACTTTTAAAATTATAAAAACTAACCCCCAAGTTGTCATTTCTTCTTTCATTTAATTCTACTTTTTTATGAGATTTGAGATTTTCATTTAAAAAAATCTATTAATCTTTTAAAATTACAAAACTACCCCTAAAGTTTTTCTTTTCTTTCTTCCCTTTTTATGAGATTTGAGACTTATGCTGTGTTAAAAAATCTACTTATCTTTTAAAAAATACAATACTAACCCTCAACTTTTTTGTCTTCTCTTTCTCTTTTATGAGTTATGAGACATAAGTTCTATTTTAAAAAAATCTACTTATATTTTAAAAATACAAAACTACTCGTCAATTCTTCTATCCCTTTTCTTCTCAATTTGTGACATGTCGTGTTAAAAAAAGGTTGTATATTAAAGTAAAGAAAAATGCCTACTGCAAATAGATGTCTATTTCTGGGCAATTGTTGAGAATGTAAAATTATGTCATCTTATGCTTCTCCGGAGATAGAGATACACTCTTTCGACCTCCAAGTGGAATGCATTGTGGTCGAAAAATCAAAAGTTGTGATGTCACTTCACATATAAGGTTTCTATGGGGTCGGTTGAATTTTGTCTCTACATCAATCAAATAACGAGCACAAAATGGCAATGCCTCTTTTGCCAAAAATGCCTCGGTAATTGACCCCTCTGGCTTTGCCGAGTTTCTAACACATCCCTTTAACTCCTTCAAATATGATTCAATTGGATACATCTACCTTAGGTGCTCGGGTCCCTCTAAAACTGCCTCGTCGGGGAGATGCATAACCAGATGGACCATAATGTTGAAAAAGGTCGGGGGGAATATCTTCTCCAATTTGCACAAGATCAAAATCACATTCGATTGGGCTGAAACAAGGTCAATCACATTGAGAATTTTGGCAGACATTTTCCTAAAGAAATTACATAAGTCTTATTGCATTCGATATATCCTTATCTAATGATGCACGAGCCACCACAGGAAATAATCTTTTCATTAAGATAAGGCAATCATGAGATGTCATTTCAGTTAAATAGTCCTGACCTAAAGGTACACACCTTCTCCATTTTTAAGCAAGTTCATATAGAAATCTCACGGACCCGATCCAATTGCAAAATGCAACTCGATCTACCAGGGGTAGTGTATAACGAGCCCTTGGCTTCATTATCTTACCTCTATACTAAAAAAGGTTTAATTCGGACCTAATATTCAAGCTCTTTAGATCTTGTCTTGCATTAGGATTATCCTTTGACTTCAGCGTATCATCCATGATGGTCCCTACGACACTATCACATACATTCTTCTCTAAGTGCATCATGTCGATATTGTGTTTTAATTCATTACTAGACCAGTAAGATAGCTCAAACAAAATGATTTTTTTTTTTCAATTCAACTCATCTGCATGTTTGCGAGTCTTTGCAGCGCCATAGTTCTTATGTTTCCCAGGTGTTTTTGGTCTAACTCAATTTTGCTAGATTAATATGTCGGTCATTGTTTTTCTTACTGGAGGGCTCCAACGTTCTGGTAGACCATTGAAGTCACGCGAACTTCTTCATCTATGGTGTATCGGAAGAAACATCATATCACTAATGTATACCACCTTTCCAATACGCGCATTGATGGGGTTTCATCATTGCATATGAGACATGCTATATAACCTTGCCCGCTCTATAATGACAGACTACTTCTTGCATGGAAGTTGTTAATTGTCTACATTAATGCTACTCGCATGCGAAATAGACCATGATTTTTGGTGGCAGCATCAAGTGTGTCCACACCAACTGACCACATAAATTCCAATTCATCCACAAGAGGTCGCATGAAAATGTTGAAATCTTTTCCTGGGGATTTAGGTCTAGGGTTCAATAGTGTTAAGCATCGAATACTCGGATTTCATTATAAGCCATGGCGGAAGATTATAAACTGTAAATATTACTGGCCACCTACTATACATCTGACTCATATCACTAAATGGGTTGTCGCCATCAGCTGAAAGTCCAAGACGAACTTTGTGTCGCTCACTAGAAAACTCGAGATGTCTAACATCAAATGCATGATGCTTTGTCATCCCTTAGATATGTCATAACCTTGTATGGGGTTTTTCTTTTATAACCTTTTTCACTATTCTCTCGCCAATGTGATTCTCACAAACTGGACATATTTCTGTATAGGTATATGTTTTGCATGTAATTTTGGTATTTTTCTCATATTCTTAATTAGGGTTTTATATAGTTTTTAGTAGTTTTTGAGTCGATTAGTTAGGTTATTAGGTTGTTTTTCTTGTTTTATTGTTTATTGAGTTTCTTATAATTTTATATTTAATTTGGTTAAATGGCTTCAATTTATTTGATTTTTGGTGTAATTCCTTGGGTTTTTATGATCAAAATTATCATTTTCATAGGTAAAGGCATTTAGGACCAAAATTCAAGCCAAGATCAAGATCCTAAATGGCTAACATTCTGGAATGCTTGCCAAAATGCAAGCCAAACTGCGCGCCAGCAGCGCTGGCGCACGCCAAAGCAGGGGCCAAGCCCCCTCCCAGCTGCCTGGCGCTTGCCAACTTCTGCGCCAAAATCCAAGCCAAGGCTGCTTCGCGCTTGCCAACTCCTGCGCCAAACTCCAAGCCAAGGCTGCCTGGCACTTGCCAACTCCTGTGCCAAACTCCAAGATAAGGTTGTCTGGCGCTTGCCAACTCCAAGCCAACCCTTCCCCCCCTCCCCTCCCAGCGCTGTCGCTTGCCAACTCTCACGCTAAACCTCATGCCAGGGTGCGAATTCAGGTCAAACCCGAGAAATTCAAGCCTTAAAGGCTAATTTGGCCCATTAAAACCCAATTAAACCTAGTATAAAGAGAACTACTCTCATTTTGTAAATCTACCTCCTCCCAACCCAGCTTGGGTTTGGGACTAAATTTCACTCTCTAGATTTAGATTTAATTTCAAGCATTTTCTTGGGTTTGTAAGTTCAAGAAGAATTCAAGTACTCCCTTGAATTTTATTTTGTTGCAATTTCATTCAAGTTTGTATTTCCTTTCCTTAATTCAAG
The DNA here is from genome assembly GCA_014905375.1 of Phtheirospermum japonicum. Classification (NCBI taxonomy): domain Eukaryota; kingdom Viridiplantae; phylum Streptophyta; class Magnoliopsida; order Lamiales; family Orobanchaceae; genus Phtheirospermum; species Phtheirospermum japonicum. The sequence goes on along the minus strand of BMAC01000883.1, from coordinate 247,426 downwards.
TAAGCTTTCTTTTAATTTCATGCTTGTTCTTCAATTTTCATGCTTGTTCTTCATTTTATGAGTTTTCCCTTAGCTCTTAGATTTCTTGTTAGATCTTGTGATTTTTTCATGGAATTTAGGTGAGTGACACACCAAGATCATAGATCGAGTCCTTGATCGATTTTTCTTGAGTATTTCATATGCTTTATTGTGGATTTTGTTTTCATGCATAGTTCTAAGTTGAATCCTATATCTACACATCGTCTCTAGTTATTCTTCGTAATGATTTAAACTTTCACGTCAACTTTTATTGCTCTTTCTATTGGTGCTTTCGATTTTTGCTAATTTGCATTATTTTCAATTTTATGATCATGCATGCATGGTTGTACTTTAGGTTGTTTTAGTTGTACTTGGTGAAACATTGATTTTACTTGCATATTTTCATTCTTGCTTGCACTTTCAATTTCGGCACACACTCGAGGCATCCTAAAGACTTGCATTTTACATTTCCTAGTTAGTTTATTTCATAGTTTCTCATTATTTTCATTTAAGTTTCAAGCTAAAAACTCATTGATCTCTATAATCAATCGAATTCCGATAATACCAAGCCATGAACCCACTTTTATTTCACCACCACTAAAAAAATACAAAACAAAATGGTATCGTTGCGACTCGACTTGGTTAAGGTTTTCAATTTTCTTGTAGTTTCTTTGTGTTTCTAGCTTCCTTTTGTATTTGACGTTTTTGTTAAGTATGCAAGGTACTTATGGAATTGGAAATTACATTCCCAACATGGGAGGGCATGGTGCAAACCATGTTGGGAATGGGATGAGTTATAATGGATTTGGCAACGTGGGAGGGCATGGTGCAAACCACGTTGCCAATGGTTGAATCGGCTGTAGTCAACTCAACATGGGAGGGCATGGTGCAAACCATGTTGGGTCGAGCGACTTCATGGGTACGAATGGTTCGTATGGCGGTTACGGATCCCCCAATCATCAAATTACAAATATGTATAATGGAGGCTTTGTTAATCCAAATGGTATCGTTAGTAACCAAAATTCGAATTACACTCTGCTCCGACTCGATACAGATTCCCCGAGAAAATTGTTAAATAGAAGACAAACTTCAACTAGCTTTAGCCAGCGAGTTTGAGTTTCCTGAGCCAGATGGTTGATGTCATATCCTGAAATTCATAAGATTAGGTCTTAAGTTTTAAGTTAAATTCATTATTTCTCATGATACTAAAATGTATTGATGACTTAACAGAGTTCAAGTTTCTTTACTGTGAAGAAAAATGTGGTAAATGGAGGATATGGTGCCCCCAATCACTTTCCGAATATGCACAATCTGACATCCGGTACATATGGTAGTTATAATGCTCCCAATCAATGCACGAACATGTCTAATGGAAGCTTGGTTAGTCCGAATGGGAACGTTGGTGGTCAATATCCAAATCCCGGACCATATGGCGGTTATGGCGTTCCCGAGCGTTGTCCGAACATGTATAATGGTGGCTTTGGGAGTCCGAATTGTAATGTGAGTGGACAAATTCCGAATCCTGGCCCTAATGGAGGTCCTCCTACTTACAATCACGCCCCGATTGTAAAAAAGTGCACAATCATACTCTTTGTGAAAAAGTGCACAATCATACTTACAAACACGCATGTTCTCATAGCCGAGACCCAAACTTGTAAGCAACTTCTTAGCCTCATAATGTGAGTTGGAAAGTTTCATCGATGGAATGTGAGTTTCAACAACTTAAGCAACTCTTCGAATGATCTATTTGTCCACTTGTTATTCACCTTGATATTTATCAACTTTACTAGAAAATCCATGGAAGAGAATGATGAAATCCCTTCATATAATGTACTCATCATCTTGGTCAAAGTCTACCATCACATTTTTCATGTCATCCATCATTTCAAAGCCAGCGTCTGATGGACTAGGTTGGTGTGACAGACTAGGTTTGTGTGATGACATGATTGGTGTTCTTGTGAACGTTCTCCGTGATAAGTCCAATTACCATGTGATTCGTCAAACCCATACCTCTCAATATGGATTTGAGTAGCATTCAACTTCTGAGACTCCACATTTAAACACTTCTTTCACAGGCACTTAATCAAGCCTTTCTTATTTAGAAGAGGCCTACACTTGTTAATAAAGTCTCTCACTCCATGCCTGAACATTGTGAACATCTTATTCATGATACGTGTCCGTGCCTTATCCATCACCATATTTGACATCCTGAAAAAAAAAAGGTCAAAATAATTTATCTTTGATCCTCTATTTTACGGTTATTTATACAAAAATACACTGATATGTGTGTTAATTACAAAAGAAAAAAGGTTGAAAATTATGAAATACACATTGAGGTTTAACTGTGTTAAATATAAATATATAATTGTAATGTTTTTAGAAATGCAAGGGCCGGGGATGTTTTAAGAATTATATAATATAAACCTGCCCTTCACGTCCTTTCTCCATTTCCAGCTCGAGTTTTCCCTTGCCGAGATTAATAAAAAAAATGTATGAATAAATAATTAGCTATGTTTTTATACTCCTTTTTACATCTACTTATTATGTGAACTTTTTTATTAATTTCAAGTCAACCGCACATAATTAGATATCTTTCAGGTTAGATTTCCATTAATCCAACTTAATTTTTTATTTTTGGGGAAAATATTTTTTGCAACCTGTACTACAATTTTGCAACCTAGAGCATGAGAAATAAAGCATGAAAAAAAAACTTTAGGTTGCAAAATTGTAGTACAAGTTGCAATTGACAATGAAAAAAACATTTGGTTACAAAGCGTGAAAACGCCTATAGTACAGGTTGCAATAAATATTTTTCCCTTTAAAATAACAGTGGGTTTTTTGACAAAATCTTGAATATCTCAAACCATTTTCTTATTAAGTTTCACAGTTGCTAAATAATGGATTCAGAAAAAGAGTTTTGTGGAGATAGATTGTATATTCTGCACTGAGATTTTGATCTATTTCTCTGAACAAGAATATTGCAAAAAGCATGGATTCTGAGAAAGAACATCAAGTTGGGTAAGTTCTTTCTTTCTTTCTTTTTTTTTTTTTTTTTGGTGCACAACATTTCTTCTCTCTGTATAGTTGATTATTGGTTCTAATTTTATTATTAACTTTCTTAAGGTTTCATATTTCCAATCAATTCTTATTTGATATAGGAATTGAATTTATTGTGATATTCACTTTAAATTTCTTGTCTATTATTTGGATAGATCTATTGGCAACCACCATATTACGCTTTACCATTTTTTCTGTGTATATGTATCGTATATATGTGATTTTTTTGTTACACGCATCTCTCTCTCTCTCTCTCTCTCTCTATATATATATATATATATATATATATATATATATATATATATATATATATATATATATATATATATATATATATTTGTGTTGTTGTTTTTTTTGGATTGGAGATTTGGGAATATTGTTGACTTCTTCTCGCATTAAGTCTAATTTAGATTTGTATTGTTGTTCATGTAGTCATAAATTTGTGCTTTTTGGTTGTACTGTCGTTTAATCTGCCTTTTGGTTTGGTTGTTTGGATAATCCGATTTTGATTAGCCTATTTGCCTAGCGCTTAATGCTGTTATTGGATTAAATCTAGAGAGCTTATTCTAGGTTGTTCATTAATTAGATTTAATTGAAGAGCTTGTTTTGATTAAATATTCGGTAAGGGCAAATTCGAGTAGCAGTGCTTGTTGCTATTTAGGGCTTTTAGTTTCATATGAAAAGTGAATTACAATATTGCAATTGGTTAAATGAATCAATCGAGGGTGGAAAATGATCTTGTACTGGAAGCTTTCTCATTATTATTAAATCTTTAATAATTCTCTACGTGTTTCGCTTGGTTAATTTTTATTTTCTATCTTTATTTATTTAGTTAGTTAGTTCATCATCTTCTACCCAATTTCATTAGTTTAACTAGTTACGAATAATCACAAGTTAATCCACACTACTCGTGGGATCGACCTTTGCTTACCACTTCTACTAGTTAGTGGACGAAAGATGAGGAAATATAAGTATTAGATTTATCGCGTAACGACGCGCGGTCACGGGCATAGATCCTTATTATGTGTTTAGTGGGGAATGAGTGTCCACAAGTTTCAACTTAATTTGAATTAGTGTATTATTCTGTAGCAACCAGTCTAGTAAGCATCTAATCTATAAAACTCGAATGAGCTATTAATTTCCATAAAGGTATTGATTGTCTCTTAGAATCAGAAACACACACGTGCACACACACACACACGCTATAGAGATGGGTTGTGACGAAATTAAGGACGATGCGTTTTTTCTACGATTTAGTTATTTTCAGTTGGACTACATTACAATGATAGTTCTATTGTTGCCTATAGGCACTGCATGTCATAATGTTTTTTTACTGTGAGTTACAACTAATTATAAAGGAAATTGTCCTCGTGAGTTTTAACTTTCTTTTTTTTTTTTTGCCTAACTTTGAATATTTTATGTACATGATGTGTAAAAGTCATATCTTCACAATTATGAGATTTTGAATACAAACACATGAGAGAATAAAATTGATTCATACCTTTATTGTTGTTTTCTAAAAATTTGCTTGTATTGTTGCTTGGTTCTTGTTTGGTGCCAGGTTCTTGTGGAGATGCAAGATATATCCTAACTAGTAATTAAACGAACCGGGGCACTTGTTAGAATGATATTAATAAAATACTGGAAGGACACGTCATTGTAAATTTTGTTCAGAGCGAAGAGAATAACCGAGAATATTGGTCTACCATTACTTCCACATTCTTTCTGAGAGAGCGGAGAATTAAAAATGAAGTTGCAGGTTGTTGGAAATTAAAATTATATGAGTTATTGGGATGACTTTAATAATCTATTGGAACGACTTGTCGTTGCAATATATATTGCACAACATATATTGCATTAACTCATTCCCGAGATATTTAATTGCGGTTGGTGAAGGTTATTAATGGTTTTTATATTGGAATGACTTTAGAGGAACAACAAAATTTCCTCCCTAAACACTTGACAATATAGTAATGACTTCCTAGAAATTGGCATGACATTTGTCATTCCAAATGACATCCAACTTATAGGCACGACTAATAGATGTTGTGCCTATATATACTGTTATAGAAATGACAAATGTCATTTCTAAATTGTCGTCCCTCTTAAGTATGATTCTTGTAGTGTGAGAAATACCAATAATCCATAATCTAATAGTTAGCCATAGATAGTAGTGTAAGGTCTGGTCGGTTGAATTAATTTAAATAGTTGAACTGGTGATTGATAAATGGTAGATGATATTGGATAATTGATAGTTGGTAGATAGTTAAATTAACGTTTGGTAATTAGATGATTTAGTTTATTGAAAGTTAATTTACATATGAATTATAAATATAAAACATTATACATTAAAAAAAGAGAAATATAAAAATAAATAAAAAAATTTATAATTATAAATATATCTTCCTAAAATAATTTTAAAAAATAAATGATATATATGAAAAATGATAAGAAAAATAATTATAATTGTAAATAAAAAAATGCTTATGTCTAAGAATAGTATTTACATAAAATGTAAGATATTGTGTTAGTTTATAAAGAAAAACATTTATTACAATATGAAATGATAAAATAAGTTAGGTTCTTATAAAAAAAACTTACGATTTGTAATTTTCTCTAATAGGAGCTTATACTACTACAAAAATCTTTTTACATCAGTTCTTTTCAGGGTTTTACATCAGTTCTACAACCGATGTAGTATCAAGTGCAATAAAAAGTTCGGTTAATTTACATCAGTTGTAGAACTGATGTAATTAGGAAACTTATCACGTCAATTGTAAATTCACCCGATATAAAAAAAAATTTGAACGCCAAACACCCGATGTAAACGTAGGCACATGTACATCAATCAACTAAAAAACGTTGCAAAAAGCCTCCACACCGACATCGGTCATTAAAGAACTGACGTAAAAAGTGCCCAAACTTACATCGGTTTATTGTATAACAGATGTGAAGTTGCTGGGAAGTTTTTTTGAATTTGTCCATTTTAGGCGGATCCCAACCTGCAGGTTTTATCCGATTTTTTCACATAGCCCAACCAAATAGTAAGTACATAATTCACCCAACAATTCATCCAGCAAAATAGCAAGACATAATTTGTCCAATAATCCATCCAACCAAAAGTTAACAACTCAAACCGAACTATGTAGGTAATAATTCATCAAACCAATTTATAATTTCAATAATGAAACATGTATGGCTTACTTAAAATAATAGTTTTATCCACATCCAAGTCAAATCTTGAATCGAAAAGACAAAAACCAGACTTTCAAAGTTTAATGCTAAAACAACACATGCCTCTAATCATCCGATAATCCATTCTTTATTTAAAAAATAATAATAATAATCTCGCCCATCGATTTCAAATTTCCTCAATGCATTTGGATGAATTCGTTCACTATTATTAAATACCTGGAACATATAATATAATATTTAGCACAATAACAATAAAGATTTATAAATAAACTAACCTGTTAAAGGTAGGAATTATATTACCTCTATGCTCCAAATACAATGCCTAACACAGTATCCACATTTCCAACCTCCGTAATGCTTATTTTATTACACTAATACAACAAAAAAGTAAACTTTTACTAAATAGGTCAATAACCAACTGTACAATTATAAAAATATAAACCTGGAGAATAACCCAAGAACTAAAAGGAGTTGTAAATTAATAACTTTGGGAAAAGATCAACGAATGGTCTGCTTGAGTCTATTCGTGTGCTTACCATCCAACACGTTAAAGGTGATCATAGCACTAGTTAAAAACCCCAAATGTGTAAATCAAATAAAACATTACAATAAAGGTGAAAGAGAGCAACGAAAAGAAAGAATTTTATAATTTACATAATAAGATAAATTCAATGTCTTTTTTAAATGATTGTCTTCAGGTTCAAAATATTAAAATACACCATAACTACACTCACAAATTAAAGCTTACCCTTGTATTGTGAATTTGATGTCAAGGTTGGGCTTACGATTATGTTAATAGAACCACACAACAACCCCTTCCTTGGGCACAATTACTAAAAGTTGTCAATGATGTCTACATTTGGGTAAAGATTTAGAATAATTTAATAGCAATGCAAGTTTTATTTAATAACAATCGTTAAATCTTACTAACTCATGGAAATAGCAATTCAATCACATGTTGGGACAATTTTTTAGTTTTTATTTAATTATTATAACAGAAGCAATATGAAATTTGTTCGCAAACTTACTTCCTTTCCCCATTCCATCTTATCATCATAGTCACAATTGATAACATGGATAGCCTCCTTCAAGAGTGATGTAGAGCTAACTACCTCAAGAACACCGCCCTCTTCTTGTAGAGTCGAAGCTACAAAAATAGGTGATTGCCCAACGAAGCACTAAAAATTATTTATCCATGTGTTTTTGATTCTAGAATCCAGATATCTATGGTAGTCAAATTTGATATGTCTGTGTAACTGTGTTGCAGCATATCACTCCAAATTTTTTTCAACTCAAAATACATTTTTATTTTTGAGCTATATGTTGTGGTATGTTGCTTATTTGTACCTGTATCGTGAAATTGAGTGAGCTCTTATGCTTTCTGGAATTTCTTTTGAACCTTGGTCTCGATTTAACGTCACTAGATCTATTTGAATCAGGATTTGTGATTTTATTTTGTGCATTTTTTAAGCTACATATTTGTACTTGTAAATTGGAAATGAGCTGAGATTAGCTTGTTGTTAAGTGTTCATAAGTGTTTTGCGTTCTTTTAAGAGCTAATTTCTGTTTGAATCTTTCAATTCTGCAATCATTACACCATTTCAATGAATTTTCTCCCCCTTCGTGATAAAAATGGCAAATAATCACTTTAATCTTTGTTATAACAGTAGAGATGAACATGGTCCCGGGTGTTGACTCCGTTGAGACTATTCACGAAAACTTGAAAGAAAAGGACACATTTTATGGTCTCTTCCTGCGAGTCAACATGCCGAGAGTGGGCAAGGAGAACATCAAGGTCCGAATCGAGAAGGACATGGTGATCATGAAAAGCGAGGGTCAGAAGGACTTTGAAGATGACGATCTTGGGCCGAGGTAGGACTTCAGTATCCAGCTGCTTATGGTAGAACAATACAATACCGATAGAATAAAGAAGAGTGATATGCATTATGAATTCACATCTATAACAACACATGACTTGTTTTTAGGTTTCGATTCAACCATACTCTCTATTTTAGCTAATATATATTATTCTTTTCTTTTTCCGCCATCACAGAAAGGAGAAAGCGAAGGAGACAAGTTGAGGAGTAAGAAAAAGCGAAAGATCTAGATCTGCGAAGTTCTCTAGTGCTGCTACTTCAATGGCGTACAAGCTCTTACTCATCACTGTCTTCATTTTTGATCTCATTGCTTCTGGTCTAGCTGTTGCTGCTGAGCAGAGAAGAAGCATGGTAAATCTTATTTTTCTTGCTTTTTTCACCATTTCCACCCCCACCCCCTTTTTTTTTAATTCATTTTTCACTTTTACTTATTCAAGTGTTTATCCAAGATCCATAAATTAGTTGACGAGTTTATTTACTTAGCTTTGTGTGTGGATTGAATTTTAGTTGTTGTGATGCTGGAGACATTAATCGACAAATTAGCTTGATAAATATTTTGGGGCTTGCCGAGTTCGAATATTTTGAGAAATTGGAAACGAATAATGATCTTGTTATCTCCTTTATTTTTTCGTGATTTGAGTAGTTAATCATTTTTTTTGATTGAATTAACATAATAAAGTAAGTGTTTGATCTGATGATACAATACGGCTCAAATGATGCCTTTCTGACGAGTTAACTCAGCATTGTAAGCCTAATGAACTAATTGAACTCCTATTTGTAAATATCAAGAATATTTAATGAGATCTTGAACAACATTTTACCAACAAATAATTAAAAAAAAGTTCCTTTTATATCATTTTTAATGTTTTAATTATTTTTAAGAAAAGGTATGATTTGATTCTTGGCATTAGAGAATATTAATGTAGGTCGGAAATAAATTTATAGGACCGGCCATGCTCCGTATCCCATATTTATTCATGAATATATCTTTGGTTTGATTTCCTTTGAATATCTTGTTTGTGTTATTATTGACATGGCACATCAAGGCCGGATAGCGAGGATTACTATAGATATTGCGTTTATGATTCCGAAGTTGTGACTGGGTACGGTGTCGGTGCGTTCCTGTTCAGAAACCAACCGCTGGTGCCGCCGTTCGAGAACTCATTGTTGGCTTAATTATGTTTTTTTAATGTTTTTCTTGTAAAATTGTAATGTAAAATATTTTTTTAAGTATATTGAATGTTTCTGTTAACATTTGATGTTGATTAATTTTAATTTTCATGAAATGTGAATTAAGTTCCAATTGTTTGGTATTTATGGGATGGGATGAGGATTGGTAAATAGAATGGACATTTAATTCTTTTTTTTAATTATTATTTTGGAGTTTAGATGGGTTATATTCAAACCAATGTTAATGTTCTATGTGTCAACGAAATTGGTTCCTCAAGAAACCGATGTTATTCCTCAATATTACTGGTGGCGCTTCTTAGCTAAGAAGCGCCACTCGGTCCATTTTTTGGTGACGCTTCTTAACTAAGAAGCGCCATCATTCTGTTTTTGGGGCAGTTTCGACCAAATTTCAATATTGTTGGTGGCGCTTCGAGTTAAGAAGTGCCACCCGGCATTTTTTTAAGTGGCAATTTGAACCGCCACCCGTATTATTTTGACTTTAAGTGTCGCTCAGATTAGAGGCAGTCCAAAAGCGCCACTAATGACTATTTTGAACCGCCTCTAATCGTGTTTTTCCACTAGTGGCCTCTTTAAGCTCGGGACCAAACCCCTTATGGAAACACCTTTGGAAACTTAACATTCCTTCCCACTGCCAAATCTTTTGTGGAGATGTTGTAATGATGCTATCACCACATCTTCTAATCTTTCGCATCGTGGCCTACTTTCCGTTTCAACTTGCATAGTCTGTCAAGAAAATTCACTCGCATATAGCTACCTCTTTTTTTACATGTTCTCATAATTCCACTATATGGTCTATTATGGGATTGAAAGAGTTCATTTTGCAATTTAAACAGCTTATATTCTCCCTTTGGACGCAAGATCTAATCCTTAATCTTGACGAGAGCCTAACTGAGATAATTAATGTGGTCTGCTCCTTAATTTGGTTCATAGAAATCAGAGAACAATTGAAAATAAAGTTGTTGATCCTATTACTATCTTCCATGAGGAACTTGCGCCCTTTCAAACTTCGACCCCTCACGAACCTAGTCGGAATCCATCTCACCCTCATTAGCACACAAACCATGTTTACAACATACCTCATCGTGACCTCGCGTTTCTTTGATGTGGCTATTTCAGGCAATCTTTGTACAATTGGAATTGGTGTGGTGGTCTTTGATCTACATGGGGATTTTTGTTTTGGTGCATCCAAGAAATTCTAGAATATTACATGAGTCAAATGCGCCAAGAGTCTTGCTCTCTGCGAATCCCTCTATGTTGTAACCATTGAACGCTCGTCTGTCTTTGAAGTTTTTGGTGATGTCACAAGCATAATTTTAGCGGCTAATGATGAATCTCTCCCTCCGTTATCTTATTTGGCCATCTTCTCAAATATATCCTAACTTAAGAAGTCACTTGACTTGTCAGGAATTTTTTGGGATAACAATTATTTTGATTATTAGGGTGCCTCTATTGGAAAGTTTTAGTTATAGGTTTAAACCCATAAGTTGGGTTTTATTTTTTTTCACCAATTTGGCTGCAATTTTTATTTTGAACAGTAAATACTGAGTTGGTGTTTTTACCAACCCAACTTTTACAAGATTTTCAAATATTTTAATCCAAAACTTATGTGAGTTAGTGGGACCCATAAAAAAAATTTGAAGTTTATAATTGTGAGCAAAAATTTTAAAAAGTTCTGAGTTTTTTATTTTTGATATGGCTCAGTAGACCCCACCATAAAGTTGAATTTGCGTGTTTATTAGTACTATCACCCTTGTGCAAAGTTTCGATCGTATTCCTGAGTATCGCAGGAAGTCACTCCCACCTTTTGTCAATCACGGTTAGATGATTTCCAACACTCTTAGAGCATCTTTAGCAATAACCCTCCCCCTCCCCTTTTTCAATTCCCAATGAGCCACATCACCAAAAATACCCTCCACGTCACCAAAATTTTATTTCTCTCCCCTTCCTCTCTCCTACTCCTTTTATCTCATTTATTCACCCTACCATCAAACTTTCTTTTTATGGGTCCCACATGTTCCCCATTAATTTTCATTTATACTTTTTATATTCCAATACAATTATATTTATCTATTGATTTATTTAAACATTTTATGAATATAAAAATCATATATATATATGTGTGTGAATTTTTTTCATTTATAATATTAATTTTTATGATTACTTCATTGTAATTATAAAAATTCAACAACAAGATGATTAAAAATACGACATAGTACACATCCTTGAATTTTTTTTATTATAATATTAATTTACAATTTCTTCGAAATAATTAAAAAAATATAACAAAAAGGTGATTAAAATATGATATATTATAAAAGAAAATATAAATAGAAGAAAAGATGAAAAAAAATTAAAATGCGACACACAACAAATGAAATAAAAATACAACAAAAGAGAAAAATACAAAATAAAGATTTCGACCATTAATCCAACCATCTGTCCGACCATTTACCTTTCCATCCATTTGTCCGATCATATTTATTCGACCATTAACCTTTAAGATAAATAATAAGATTTTATTTCTTATAATGTGATATTATACACACACACACACAATTCTTGATTTTTTATTATTATAATATTGATTTATGATTACTTCAAAATAATTAAAAAAATCACAACAACAAGTTGATTAAAAATCCGACATATTAAACATTCTTGATTTTTTTTAATATTAATTTATGATTACTACAAAATAATTAAAAAAATTAAAACAACAAGTTTATTAAAAATACGACACACAACAAAAGAAATAAAAATACAACAAAGAAAAAAAAAGCGACACACAACAAAATAAATTAATCTTGACAATTGGGCACATTCCAGATATGCTCAATCAAATCATTGCGAAGATGATGATGGATCTGTTTATCCCTTAACTGAGATTTTCTCTGCAAATAGTGTTGAAAATCACACGAAGCACCTCGAAACCATTCATCTTCAGGCTCTCCATCTTCTCTTTGCCAGTTGACTGCATCTTCCCCCTCATCCTCGATTATCATATTGTGCAATATAATACAAGCAAGCATTATCTGCCCCACATTCTCTTTATACCAATCTCGTGCTGCACCACTTGAAATTTCCCACCTCACTTGGAGCACTCCAAATGCACGTTCGATATCTTTTCTAGTAGCTTCTTGTCTTTGCTTGAACTTCCTTCTTTTCTCATCTGCAGGGTATTGGAAACTTTTAACAAATGTTGCCCATTCCGAGTAAATGCCATCGGTTAAATAATAACTCATTTTATATTCTGTCCCATTAATCGTATAATTAACTTCAGGTGCATGTCCGTGCATTACACCGTTGAATAAGGGAGACTCATTCAACACACTTATGTCATTCCGTGCACCGGAGAGGCAAAAAAAAGCATTCCATATCCACAAATCTTGTGAGGAAACAACTTTGAGTATTCTAGTGGGAGTTCCTTGGTCACCTCGGGTGTATGCACTCTGCCATGCTACTGGACAATTTTCCCACTTCCAATGCATGCAGTCAAGGCTCCCCAACATACCAGGAAACCCATGTTTCTCTTCATGTAACGAAAGTAATCGCGCAACATCGGTTGGGTTGGGTTTGCGTAGGAATTGTGGGCCACATACATTCGCACCGCATGGAAAAATTGAACTAAGCACTGATTTGCTACTTGTTCAGATATACGTAGGTACTCATCAATTTGGTCAGTGATACTCCCGTATGCTAAGTGACGTATAGCTGTTGTGCACTTTTAGAGTGCTGAAAACCCTTTCCTCACTGTAGCATTGCGTCGTTATTGGAAAAAATTTGAATGACTTTTTACGCCATCAACGACACACAAGAATAGTTGTTGTGGCATTCAAAATCTCTGACGAAAAGTGTATTCGGGATACACCGGGTTCTCAGCAAAGTAATCCATATGATGATTGAACTCTCCACCTTCAAGGTCTCGGTGAACAATCTCTATGCATCGATGTGTAGAACTCTCTGTCTGCTGAGCCGCATGTAAACTATCTATCTGTTGTCACATCAAGGCATTTTCTTCCTGGATGGATGAGTCATCGCTTATCAACTTTAGAAAGTTCTGATCAGAATTCCCACCAGCCATTTATTTTTTGCAATTTGTAGTGTGAGAAATGAGAGAGTAATGTGATTATACTTTGATGAGATTATTTTAGTTGTATGTTTACGTAATAGTTGTTTGTGTATTTATAGGGGAGATGATTGAAGTGGTAGGTGTGAAAATAATAAGAGCAATATCTAGTGGTGGGTAGGTGTACAATAATTGAATAGTAGGTGGGGAAGTGAAGGTGGGTAGGTGTGCAATGATTGAATAATGGGTGAGGCAGTGAAGGTAGGTAGGTGTACAATAATTGAATAGTATGTGGGGAAGTGAAGGTAGTGGAGTGGTGGGTAGGTATACACATTAAATAGGCAATTAAATGTTATCTTTTATCTTGTTATATATAAGATCCGCATAAACGCACACATAAATTCAGTTCTAATTGAGAAAACTACCTTTATTTGATAATAAATACAAATACATTGGAAGAAATGCGAACATTACGAATTAAGACATAATATGTAATGCAAAATAAATCAAGGCATCATAAAATTAAAGACCAAATTTATTCTTCAGCGCCGCAAGCAGTAAGTATCACATGGACTACGCGAGTGTCTTCTAACATGACCGTTGTATCTTCCATCTTCAAATCCTTGTACATCTTGAGTTGTTCTATGTACATGGACTCTTTAATGTTCGCAAAATTCCTAGCCTGCCTCTCTTGTATTCTTTCAAATCGCGATTCACAATCATCTACATTGATCATATTTTTTCCCTTTCTCCTTACTCTCTTAGCTGCTTTTTGGCCCATTGGACGAGCCAAAAAATGTGCTACTGTCACCCCCTCCAACATTAAAATCAATGATAGAACCATCAGTGTGATCACCCATTTCAAAGGTTCTAGACTTCTTTTGTACTCGTGTTTCAACAGATGTCGCTTGAAGTTTTGGACTATCTCTGAGGACCTCCCAGCAGTGTATCCATCTGAAACCAGTCCTTTTCGCTCCATTATCACAGAACTCTTGAAGTGCGTTTGAGAGGAAATGAGAATCTTCTTCACCGCTCCTGTGGTTTTGCTTCAACTTTTGTAGAAATTGTTGAAGAGTACACAATCTGCATTGAATAGATAAAAATGAGTTTTTACTTCTTTCGAAGTCCCCTCGACAAAGTTTTCCTTAATAGCGGGAGTGTTGTAGTAATTGTAATGCACATACTGAAACTCTCACCATCTTATCTGCATTAAATAGATAAAAATGAGTTTTTACTTCTTTCGAAGTCCGCTCGATAAAGTTTTCCTTAGTAGCAGGAGTGTTGTAGTAATTGTGATGCACATACTGAAACTCTCACCATCTTGGTTTGCGCTAATAACAGAGTCACAGCTCACAGTGATATAAGTTTCGCAAAGTAATTTATCCTCCTTTTTTGTCCACCGCGCAGTGGCTGTCTCTTTACAGCGATTAGCCTTGGCTGACTCTTTGCCTCGACTTTTCTTAAGTTGCGTGGGCAGTTCTTCGTCACATTCAAGACAAACTTTATCCAGACTATTAACCCCAGCACTTGACCTCGGAGTAACGCCACCTTCAGAACTACCGTCAAGGGTCAGGGTTGGTGTGAAACTACCGCGATGGGGCAAAAATCCATAAGTAAATTTTATCCAAACTATCAACCCCAACACTTGACCTCGGAGTAAAGCCACCTCCAGAACTACCGTCAAGGGTCAGGGTTGGTGTGAAACTACCGCGATGGAGCAAAAATCCATAAGTATTATGCATACCGTGTGGGGGTTGGTATACATATGCATTTGAAAATGGGTACTCATTTGGCATACCATACTGAGGGTGAAGCATGTTGGTTTGATATTATGTTAGGTTTGGGGGTTGTTGGAAATTTGAAAGAATGAAGAAGAATTATAATTTTGTGTATTATCATACCGGGAAAAATTTTAGAACTGGGAATTTAGTTGAGTTGTCAGAATATCACGAGAAATTTGAAAATTTCTCCGGTAGCGAGAATAATTTTGTGATGACGAACTTGTTTGGAAAATTAATGAAGAAAAATTTTATTTTCTTATTGTTTTTATCCAAATGGTATTTTGGATAATTAAAGGCTTGTAACTCCAAGTTTAATGGAGAGTTAGTGGTGGTGTGTAACACCCAATTCAATGAGTATTGAATTGTGTAACCACCCACTATCTCTTAAGTTACAAGTTTAAAGGTAATTTGTTAGCCTATTTTAAAAGGCTAACATTACAACAATCTTGAGAGAAGAACAAGAAAGGACAACGAACCCACATTCCACATATTTGCATAAGAAATAAACTATTGCATATTGATCAAAGTTTATTGGCCTCTTGCATTTTTTGTGATAAGTTCAAGCATGATTATCAGTTCGTCTTTCTTGGCCTCTTGCATTTTTTGTGATAATTATTATCAGTTCGTCGGAGATGAAGGTAATCCGGTTTACCCGTCTTATCCTGGGAAACAACGTCCGGAATATGAGACGAATCTGTTTTAAGGAAAACGTGTTCTACACGCGATTCGAGTTTTATATATGCGTTTTCGATCTCGATTTTTTCGTTGTAAAAATGATTGACGATTTGTATTAGAAGATATTACTATTCGATTTATAATAATTATTATTATTGTGAAAGTTTCCCCACAATCTTAAAACGGATTTTTCTTCTAATACAAAGTAAAAAGAAATCATTTGGCAATCAATACTTGATATATTGCACTATGATTTTGGTGCATATTCAATGGGATCAATTATACAGTAGCTCGTTTACTAACAAATCTCTTGAAAATGCTTTGAGATATCAATAGTGTTATGAAAATGATAATTTACAGAAAAACTACTTATGCCTTCAGATGAACAGTCCAATTATGCTTTTATAATAAAAAAGAAATCCCGAGGCTTGGCATTTTCTAAATCACAATGAAATGTGGAGATTTGACATCATCAAAATATCGAAAAGAAATTGTGATTCCACAAAATTAAATCACGAGAATTGATTTTGCAAATCAATTCCACTGTTCCTATATGTACAAACTGGAAAGGGGAATCATGAATAAGCTGTTCAATATTTGAAATAAAATAAAATTGGACCTGGTCGTGAGCGACGGTCCGGTCACGACGGAGGCGGCCATGGTTGTTGGTTTCCCGAGGTGGCTGCCGACGATGGCTGCGGCCATTCGGGGTGGCGTTCGATCTCATTGGCAACGGGATAAAATTAGTTCGCTCGCAACAGTCGTAGGTAGCCGTGGCGACTGGTTCTGACCACGTCAGAGAAGGTTGCGGGCTATGGATCTAGTCAGATCAGCCAATTGTCATCCGCGACGGGATTAAACTGCTGCAGTTGAGCAACGATTACTGGCCACAGGTGGCAGTTGAAGGAGTAGGCCTCTGTTCGGCCCCTCTGCCGCTCCGTGGTTACCGGATTCGTTGGCGATGGAGGTTGCCGCCAGGTGGCCATGACGGTCAACGGAGAAAGTCCAAGGCGGAGCCCACAACTGCTGTTGGGCAGAAATATGGCAGCGTACTGATATCAATCCACCGCTGTGTATTGAGTACAGATTTTAGGCCTCTGCTCGCGGTGGAAAACGGGATGAAGTCGATGTGACTAGCATTGTCAAAACGGGCCAGCCCGCTCCGGCCCGTCGCGGGCTGCTCCAAATCGGAGCGGGGCGGGGCGGGCCCGTTCCTACGCGGGCCTGAAAATCCAAAGTCCGCAGCCCGCGAAAGATGGCCCGTGGGCCAACGGGCCAGCCCGCGGGCTGAGCAGTCTAAAGGTGCAAATTTGTGAAAATAAAGTGCCAAAATGAACAAAATAAAAAATATTTGATAAAAACCTACACACCATTTCATACAGAATACAAATTTTATCAAATAAACTACAGAACCATTCAAAAGATAACAAAAACAATACAAATTACAAACCATTTCAAAGTTATACAAATTACAACAGAGCTATTCCAAAGTTATACAAATTACAAGCCATTAGAAAAACCACATCCAATATTGTGCACCTATTCACGTGACGAGTTATGCTAGACGTCCCATATTGCGACTTTCCTGCCAGCATACACTTTGTGGAAACTTTTGCATTCGGCTTTTGGCTTTCCATCAACTGGATCAAATCCTAGATCAATGAAATAGTTCCACACTCCCGAAGTATGACTCGTTCGACTTATTTCAGTATTTCCAGTCTTTTGCTTCTTTTTCGGTTTGACAGTTGAGGCACTGCCACTGCCCTCGTTTGGCACAAGTCGAGCCCCTGTAACGTCACCATCAAGCTCAAGCTCAATATTATTGTTGGAGCTACTGTTTCCATACTGCAAAAATCAAAATAATTTCATAAAAATAAATTTCATAATTACAAAAATACATAGCACCCCCACTGCAGGTTTTAGATTCTAATTAAATCTAGTATCAAAATCTAAAGTTTCTGCTAAACCGAAGTGGGAGACAAATAACCTTTTTCAAGACATCACAAGTATTTTTACTAAAAACTATAGAGGTCTTTATCAAAATTATGTTGCCCAGAAGCATTTGCAATACCTTTCTAAAATATTTTGATGGATAACAACATGATTCACACCAGCTTTACAGAAAATTAGTGAATCATCAACAAAAAATAAATGAGTAATAGTAGGAGCAAACTTACTAAATGTAACCCCTTGGAAAGAAAAATATTTACAATCAAGGAATGGAATTGACATCTTGTTACCAACATTTTGACCTAAATATTTACATCTTGTGCACCGCCAGTTTACAGAGAATAAATTAAATCAAATATCAAAATCTACAAACACAGTTTCGTCAACGAAATTACAGAAAAGCAAATCATCTGAATTCAGAACTATATATAGCTTCAACAGATCACTAAATGAGAACAGATCACAAACTAAAATATTCATAAAAAAGAATTTAAAAAGAAAAGAAAAAATAGAAAAGATCACACAATAATCCAAATCAATGATGTCAGATAATCTACAAATTACTATTGAAAATAAGAAGAAGAAAAAAAGATTACCAAATCAAATAATTGAAAATAAAATTTACTAATTAGGGTTTGAAAGATTTGAGAAAATCAGATTAAAACCAAACCTTATCGAATTCAGGGAGAGGATGGTGGTGTGGCTGGTGGACGGGTGCGGCGACGCTCAAGAGGATGCGGACTGGTGGTGGGCGAAGGTCATTCACGGTGGCGACGGACGGGTACTTACTGATGGATGTGATTTAGAATTAGGGATTTAGAAATTGGAGGCTGAGATCGTGGCCTGTCTAGAGTGGAGATTGGAGGGTGGCGGAGCGGGAACGGCGTCGGGCCGTCGGCGATAGAAGGAAGAAGACGGGGTCAGGGAGGGTCACGCATGCGCACACACAAGGACGGGAGGGAAAGAAATGAATTAGGGCTTGCGAGATTCTGAAATTTCTTTCTATTTTCTAATAATAATAATAATAGTCTAATAAATAAATAAAAAAGAAAGAAAGAAAATCCGCAGGCCAGCCCGCTCTGGCCCGCGAAAACTCGCGGGCTTAACGGAGCGGGCCAAATAGGCCCGCGATTAAACGGGCCTGAAGATCCTAGGCCCAAGACTGCCCGTTTTTATGGGCCAACGGGCCGACCCGCGGGTTTCAGCCCGTTTTGACAGTACTAGATGTGACTGCTGCTGCTGAGAGCGGCGAATAGGGTGGACTAAGCAGGTGATTTGCTACTGCTGCTGGTTGTTAAATCGGCGAACTCATCTGTTAAGAAGAGAGGGCATTTCTTCGCTTAGTTAAATCATCTTGAATGGGCCTTTGGTTGATTTATCTTATCGGGCTCAACTTGAACTTTGCTTGGGCTTAATAAAGAAATGAATGGAATATTATTCATGGACGTGAGCTCTAAATATTGATTAAAGGATCATTTCGTTTGGATAATAGCTAAACAAGTTGTTTGGGCCTAATTAAATTAAGTCTTGAATAGGCCTAATACTAAAATGTGTTTGGGCTTGACAATTGAGGATGACCACTTTTTAGTTTTT
>BMAC01000883.1:212973-227998 GCA_014905375.1 Phtheirospermum japonicum | reverse complement strand
TTATTTCAGTATTTCCAGTCTTTTGCTTCTTTTTCGGTTTGACAGTTGAGGCACTGCCACTGCCCTCGTTTGGCACAAGTCGAGCCCCTGTAACGTCACCATCAAGCCTCAAGCTCAATATTATTTTGGAGCTACTGTTTCCATACTGCAAAAATCAAAATAATTTCATAAAAATAAATTTCATAATTACAAAAATACATAGCACCCCACTGCAGCTTTTAGATTCTAATTAAATCAAGTATCAAAATCTAAAGTTTCTGCTAAACCGAAGTGGGAGACAAATAACCTTTTTCAAGACATCACAAGTATTTTTACTAAAAACTATAGAGGTCTTTATCAAAATTATGTTGCCCAGAAGCATTTGCAATACCTTTCTAAAATATTTTGATGGATAACAACATGATTCACACCAGCTTTACAGAAAATTAGTGAATCATCAACAAAAAATAAATGAGTAATAGTAGGAGCAAACTTACTAAATGTAACCCCTTGGAAAGAAAAATATTTACAATCAAGGAATGGAATTGACATCTTGTTACCAACATTTTGACCTAAATATTTACATCTTGTGCACCGCCAGTTTACAGAGAATAAATTAAATCAAATATCAAAATCTACAAACACAGTTTCGTCAACGAAATTACAGAGAAAGCAAATCATCTGAATTCAGAACTATATATAGCTTCAACAGATCACTAAATGAGAACAGATCACAAACTAAAATATTCATAAAAAAGAATTTAAAAAGAAAAGAAAAAATAGAAAAGATCACACAATAATCCAAATCAATGATGTCAGATAATCTACAAATTACTATTGAAAATAAGAAGAAGAAAAAAAGATTACCAAATCAAATAATTGAAAATAAAATTTACTAATTAGGGTTTGAAAGATTTGAGAAAATCGGATTAAAACCAAACCTTATCGAATTCAGGGAGAGGATGGTGGTGTGGCTGATGGATGGGTGGCGGCGACGCTCAAGAGGATGCGGACTGGTGGTGGGCGAAGGTCATTCACGGTGGCGACGGACGGGTACTTACTGATGGATGTGATTTAGAATTAGGGATTTAGAAATTGGAGGCTGAGATCGTGGCCTGTCTAGAGTGGAGATTGGAGGGTGGCGGAGCGGGAACGGCGTCGGGCCATCGGCGATAGAAGGAAGAAGACGGGGTCAGGGAGGGTCACGCATGCGCACACACAAGGACGGGAGGGAAAGAAATGAATTAGGGCCTGCGAGATTCTTAAATTTCTTTCTATTTTCTAATAATAATAATAATAGTCTAATAAATAAATAAAAAAGAAAGAAAGAAAATCCGCAGGCCAGCCCGCTCTGGCCCGCGAAAACTCGCGGGCTTAATAGGTCGGGCCAAATAGGCCCGCGATTAAACGGGCCTGAAGATCCTAGGCCCAAGACTGCCCGTTTTTATGGGCCAACGGGCCGACCCGCGGGTTTCAGCCCGTTTTGACAGTACTAGATGTGACTGCTGCTGCTGAGAGCGGCGAATAGGGTGGACTAAGCAGGTGATTTGCTACTGCTGCTGGTTGTTAAATCGGCGAACTCATCTGTTAAGAAGAGAGGGCATTTCTTCGCTTAGTTAAATCATCTTGAATGGGCCTTTGGTTGATTTATCTTATCGGGCTCAACTTGAACTTTGCTTGGGCTTAATAAAGAAATGAATGGAATATTATTCATGGACGTGAGCTCTAAATATTGATTAAAGGATCATTTCGTTTGGATAATAGCTAAACAAGTTGTTTGGGCCTAATTAAATTAAGTCTTGAATAGGCCTAATACTAAAATGTGTTTGGGCTTGACAATTGAGGATGACCACTTTTTAGTTTTTAACTAGATAGAGAATTAAATTTTGATCTAATATATAAATTGAATGTTGAAATTTAATTGTTAATTTCTCATATTATTTTAATTTTTCAATTGAGGAAAAGTGTGACCTTGTTGGTCAAATAAAGTGGATAGTGAGATAAGAGAGTTAACCGGAGATACATGATCTCATAAGAAAAGATGAGTATTGAATTTGTTAAATTCAAGTAAAGCTCGAAAAGTAAAATGAGGATTACGAAAAGTCATAATTATTGGGCCTATGTGCTTAATTGGAAAAGTTCAATAATTTCAAATAGTGGTATTAGAATATATTATTCTAATTGATCGGTTTGAATCTAAGCATGGTTATTGACTAATGATCATTTAAGTTGAATGAGGAAGGATGAGATGGAATCCGAATGCATATGAGATGCTAATTTCTTGGTTAGAAATTATGTCATGAGTATGCCGTTGTAATGGAATGTTAGAATGAAAGAGTTTGACTGTTTAAACTTTTTATAATGGTTGTTGAACCAAAAAATAATAAATCGAATATTTTTTCGATTAACTTATTTGAGACTTGTTAATTATAATATTCTATGGAGATTAATTAACTTGAATTGTATATTAACATTCCATAGAGACTAGTATGAGACTTGTGTTGGGATTATTGAGAAACAGTAAACCACTTTACTTAAGTCACTTATGTGTGTGATTTTAATATATGGTGGAACTTATAATAGAAAATTATAAGTAATGAGAAGCCCTTGATCACATTTAGATAACTACTCTCTATTTGTGTTATTATTGTTGACTACGTGAAGTCAAAGAATAACTAAACGGATCTGTTAACCAAACAGTTAAATTGAGAGGTAGTTGTAAAGTCATAAACAGAAATGTGACTTACGCCTCATAAAAATGAGTAGATATACAGTGAAAAACTCAACCTAATTTACTGGAGATCCCAAGATTTAGGTTCAAAGGGACAACCTAATTGTATAAAGACTCGTAGCATCACTATGGAGAAAGTTCTTATTGTTTTTATCAAAATGGTATTTTGGGTAATTAAAGGCTTGTAACTCCAAGTTTAATGGAGAGTTAGTGGTGGTCTGTAACACCCAATCCAATGAATATTGAATTATGTAACCACCCACTATCTCTTAAGTTACAAGTTTAAAGGTAATTTGTTAGCCTATTTTAAGAGGCTAACATTACAACAATCTTGTGTGTGTGTGTGTGTGTTTGTGTGTATGATTAGGTTCAAATGAGAAACATGTCCTTATATGTGAACCTATGGTCAGTTATGGGCTTTAGATCTAATTAAATGGATGGATCAGATTTTTTGTTATATATATGATTAGAGTCATGTGAGAACCAAATTCCTAGGTGGGAACTTAGGAACTGCTACATTACATTATATGTGATGCTAATTTAAATAATGCAAAATACTATTTATATTTTCACATTGCTTTTTTTATGTTTATTTGATTTTTACTATTATCTTATTAGTATGTACATGATTCATAAATAGTATCACATCCTATATAATATAGTAGGTTTCTAGGTTCTCACACATGGATTGTTCCCATGTGAACCCACCCCTATATATATAACATACAAACTCTCATAAATCAAAACAAAGAAGGAAAAAAGAACAAATTAAAACAAAAAAGCAAAAAGGAAAGCTGCCAACGAAAAAAAGAAAGAAAAAAAAAGAAAAAGGAAAAGACAATTTCTGCGGAGGTGGTCCCAATGGCCTCACCTCCCACATGACTTGTGCTGGGCCCGCGCCCTTCTTACTGGCCAGGGGCGACAGTTGCCGCCCCACCTTCCTTTTCCCTTTGTTTTTTTTTCTTCGTATTTTTCTCCCCCTTCTTTTCCCCTTCGTTGGCATATCCCCCTCCCCCAACCCAGCCCTCTCCATTTAATCATCCCCTCCCCATCCCAATCTCAGCCCCGCTCCTTCTCCTCCCCCCATTAAAGATGCTCTTAATGAAAATTCTTGCTTTTAATTAAAAAAAATTAAATCGATGAAATGTATTGCACGATAGTCATTATCGACACCAAGCATTGAAAATAATCTAAAATTCGAGATTAATGCATTAATCCTCAAAATTCAAATATTGAATACTGTTAGAGCTGAACTAGTAATAATTTGGTAAAGTCTTCCAGGGCGAGATTTGTCATGATTAACTCGAAATTACATCGATACTTTATTAACAAAGAATGGAGCACTTTATGAACGAAAAGCATTTCTGAAAGATACTACCACATTCAACTTCTTAGGAAAGATAAAGACTCTGTAAAGTACAACCTCTATAAATTAATAATTTTAGTACCATGAATTTGTATTAATTTAAAAAGATATAAATATATTGATAAATTAATATTTTATTAATTAAAAGAGAGACTTTTTATATTCAGCAAATTTAGTACATCTATATATATCTATATCTATATCTATATAAAAATAGAGGTTTGGAGAACGAAAAAAAAAAGATGAGTATAAAAGAGAAAAAATATCACGTAAATTCCACGTACGATTATTTTATTTTTTAAGTTATGTAGGAGTTTTCTCAACATAATTATGATAGATACCATAATTAATATTAATAATAATTTTTTTTTAATTAAAAATCCATCTAGGATTAGTTTTCTTTTTTAATTATGTAAAAATATTCTTATCATAATTTAGGATATATACTCTAATTAAAATTAAGAATAATAAAAATTAATATTATATATATATAATCACTTATATGTTATTTTGGTTTTTATTATGATTTTTTTTATATTTTTTTCGTTATCTTTTTCATTTTGAGTCCAACAATATATAATTTGTCACTTTTTCTCAAAAATAATTTGACCACTTTATTTAATTAAATTGTACATAAATGCACAATACAGTATAATTTAATATTCTTATTGGGTATCAACATGTTGTTATAAAATGTTATTACGATTCAACACTTTTATTTTATTTGAATTGATCTCATAAAATAATGTGTTTTGTTACTATCTTAGAAACCGCGTAAAACAATACAAGTGCAAACCCAACATTAAGTAGAATGAACATTGTGGTATCAACTACAATAGATTTGGAAAAAAATCAACTAATTCGAAAACAAAAAAAGGGGAAGACCGCCTTTGAAAGCAATGTTGCTAACAGTAATTTTGAAAGCATTCATTACATACTTAATTTATATCGAAGTTCAAAATCGAATTAATTCCGTGAGGTATGAATTTATATTTTACATACTAATTACTTCAACATCATTGTAATATTTATATTTTAATTAATACTTATACTATCATTTTCTCACTGAGCGGAGGAAAAGAAATATCTTCAAACGAAAATGTAGCAGATCTACAATCCATGCTGAATAGTGAAAACAATTAAAAAAAACCATGTAAGAGGAAAAAAAATAGATTTGTTTTCATTAGTAATTTACTATATTCCGCTAAAACCAGGTGATAACTATTATACTTAGAATTTTCTAAATGTAATTCGAGAAGTCCAATGTCACGATGATATTAAAAAAGTTAATGACACACAATACGATACATATCACGATGTATGCTATTCTTTAGGGTTGTTGTTAGATGACAAAGAATATATTAATGGTATATCAGAAATAAATAATTGGGGATCAGCACATTTTGTGAGATCATTATTCACAACCTTATTTGCATTAAAATCTTTAGCACGTCCCAAAGTGTAGGAGAAATGATGAGAATATTTTTCATATGACAATTTATACAATCAACGAAAGTTGAATAAATTTAAATGTAGCAATTATTGATAATTTTCTTATCCTCTATAAATTATTAATTATGTTCTATTATATTATTTTTATTACCAATATTTTTATTATATTTTCAATGCACGTTTTCTTTTTCAGATTTACAAATGAGTGATACTGAGATTTCGAACCTTGATTTGCTTGAAGTTGACAAATTATTATAGATTATGGGAAAGAGTTTAAAGGATTTTTCTCTCATGCCAATTCCAAAGGTCTTCAATTTGAGTATGCATCGCAATAGGTTTATTGGTGAAGAACTGAAGTGTGATCGTGAGACACTCAGTGAAGAACATGGTAAATTGGTTGATAATTTGAATGTTGATCACCATTACGTTTATGATAAAGTCATGGATGCATTACATTTAACCAAGGGTGGTGTATTTCTCATCTATTAATACATATGACGCTTTCTGCAACTGTTAAATCTAATGGTGGGATTGTTCTTAATATAAAATCTAGCGGCATAGCTTCTCTTCTTCTTTCGAAAGGAAAAACTGGGCATTCTATATTTAGGGTTCCTTTTAATAGCGATCTTTACTGGAACTCCACTGGTAAAATTAATGGTGGATGTGCAACACATTATTTGAGACGAAGCAACAATGATGCATAGCTATTTTTTTTAAACTCTGGATAAAATATTGAAAGACGTGATGAGATCGCAAAATAATTCTAATATGCAGCTTTCATTTGGTAACAAAATAATAATTTTTGGTAGAGATTTTCATCAAATTTCTTCGATTGTTCCAAATGGCACTAGACCAAACATAGTTCACGTAGTGATCAAATTTTTGCATTTATGGACTCAATACATGGTTTTGAAGTAGACCAAGAATGTGGGGATGCAAAATCACAATTTAGATCCCGATTATGTCAAGTTAAAGAAATTTGTCAATTCAGTAAATAGTATAGGCGATTGAATGGTTGGAGGACCAAACGATGTTATCGTAAAATCCATATTATCTATTATTGAAAAATATTGGTGACCATGTTCTGTCAATTGTGGCGAGTACAAATCCATAATATGGAAAAACTACTTAATGATTCGCTTATTTGGAGGGTCGTGCTATTTTTTCCTCAACACTTGATGTCGCCGATTTGATTAATAAATATATGACTCATAAAATGATGGAGAATTTAAAGTATATCTTATCTCTAATAATGCATGCAAATCTGATTCAAACATTGACATATTGTAGGATGTACACTCACCAGAGTTTCTAAACACCATTAAATGTTATAGATTGCCGAACTATGAGCTAAAACTAAAAATTAGAATTCTACTCCTGTTGTTAACAAATATCGATCATTCCCTTGTGTTGTGTAATGTTGGTTGTTACAAAACCTGACGATCACATTGTATAGACTAGTATTTATCAAAGAAGCAGTACATGTGAATTGGTGTTCATCCCTATAATGACTGTCACATCATCTAATCTGGGGTTACCTTTCAAGTTCCAACGACGACAATTTCCTCTAACCGTGTCATATGTTATGATGATCAACAAAATTCGAGGGCAATCTCTCTCTTATGTTGGGCTTTTCCTAAAGAAGCTAGTTTTCAGTCATGGTTAGTTGTACGTTGCTATATCAAGGGTGACCAATTGTAAGAGTTTGAAAATATTAATCGGAAATAATGAGAATAGACATAGTAACAAAATTAAAAATATTGTGTATACAGAGATCTTTCATAATTTGTAGAGTACATTTTGTCTAATAACGATCCTTTTATGAAACAGGTTATATCATTTTCAATACTATTCGATCATTAAATAATATATAAATAATTTTTATATAGGGAGCGATTAAGGTAAAAACCATTTCTGGTGGGAGAACCAAGGATGGTTCTCACCGAAATATATATATAAACTTAAGTATACATATATACTATTACTTATTTAAATATTTTAATACATTCAAGCCAATTATTTTTATTTTAGATAAAATAAAATAAAAAATTATCGTGCAACGCACGGGTACAATACTAGTATGTATTAAAAATAAATGATTTCTATATGTTTCATTGATTATATTCATGCATCAACAAATTCTTTGTAACTAATTAAATATATCCATGTATAGTATCAATTCATTGTATACAATTAACTATTATATTTATGGACGCATGTATCAATTAATTGGAATTACTTAAATATACATGTTTACATTAATTTGTAGCACTTAAATAATTATTATAGTCAATTAAATATATTCATGCATGATGAATGAAACATATGTTACATAAATATAAATATGGAAATAAAATAACTGATAACACTCAACCAAGTCTTCTCATCTAAAAGGTTTCGCAAAATCATCCATGAATGATAAAATGCGTAAAGCATTATGTGAGTATAAGAGAGACCATCCCACATGCACTCGAAAAGATTTACAAGAGTGGATTGATGAAGAATATCGTTTGAAAGTGAGTCAAGGTACAATATCAAACACTCTCAAGAAATCATCGAAGTACCTTTCAGCCAACTTTGAGAAGGATGGGGATATTAAGCGACACAAATCGGTAAAATATCCAGTTATGGAGAAGGTTCTTTATGATTGGTTTCTCAAGTGAGACAAATTATGAAGAAATCGGCAAAATCCATTCAAATGAGGAAATATCAAGCGACTCAAGTGAGACAAACTTTGAAGAAAGCCTGCATGAGCTTGAGAATATGATCAAGGATGTTGGTTATCACAATGAAATGGACGTCAACAAATTGGTGGACTATCCGGGTGAAAATGGTGAATGTTCAATGGTTCAAAATTTAGAGGAAATTGTTGTTGGTATTATTGAAAATCCTACTAATGATGAAGTTGAAGATGATTCAATACCTTTAGACTAGTCAGAAGAAAGAAGTCTTTGAGCACGACAACAAATTTTCACAATCTTTTGTTGCATCTAGAGAACTCGATACCGAAACTCTTGGCTGCAATTAAAAAAGTTAGGAATGAAATCCAATTAGATTTAAATTTAAGAAAAAACAAGTAACAATAGATTCACATTCAGCAAATTACTATAATACTTATAATTGTAATATTTATGAATTATTAATTTAGAGTTTTAATGGGACCTAATATTTATAAAGGGATTTTCTAAAAAATTATTATCTTATCGAATTTTATAATTTTTTACAAAGGCTCACGTCGGGACTGGGAGATTTTATTATTTTAGGGAGTTTATTAATTTATATAGTATTAATTTATAGAGGTTTTACGGTATATGGCTACCATGCGATAATTCTTCCTGATATGTAAAATTAATAGTCACAAACAGACTTATTGTCTAAAAAAAATATCATGCTCTGTAAAAAGTCATGTTATGAGCTTCAATAGCCAATTACCCACGCCACCACGTCTAAATCTGACAATTCATACACTCAATTAACTAATTATTTGGTTTCAGATATATGTTCATAAACGCACCTTAAACCAAAACGGGTCTAGGTGGCCATACCCGAATGCATCACATATGTAGGGGTGTGCATACGGTCCTGAGCGGTGGACTGAAATTTACGGTCCCAATCTGAACCAGTTGATACGACATCAAAAATTGACTCGACTATATATGGTAAGAAAGTAACGAAAGGGGTAGAAGGTTCTAGATCCCGGAAAATATGGTAATAAGGTTTTATGGTTATTATATAATTATAGAAAGTAAAAATCCTAACATGAGAATATTTCTTAATTATGGAGATTGGGTACAATTAGGAGATTTAATCTCATCTTATGAAGGAATCCTATTAGTTGGTGAAGAATACTAAATAATCTTATAAGTAGGGGATTCAAGCTAACCTTCATAAACTTCAATTCTCATTGACCATAGACCTCACAATATTATGTGGAATAATTCTCTAAACTTTAATCATCATGGATCATGGAGCTTACATATTTTATGGGGAAATACAGAGGCGAGCTCTTCTTTAGGAGAGGCGAGCTCTTATATTATATAGGAGATGGGAACCCTGGATTGGGAACACGTCTCTTGTCTATACAAAGAGGACACATGCCTCACTTTTCTCTCTAAGTTGATTTATTATCCTATATTTTGAGCTCTCGCACTATTAAAAAGAAACTTACTTAAGCATCAGAGAGCCAACGCCGGGGCTATCCAGCTTGGGTTCTGTTTTGCAGGTTGATCAGGTCGCCAAGAGCTCTCTAGAGGTCTATCAGGTCGCCTAACACGTATTCAAGGTCAGTACTCTATTTTCTTGGTGTACCAATCCTTTTGGTCACATCCGTTTGTGGGAAAGAGGGACATCGAGTTCATGAGTAAAAGACGTGAGTTCTAGACCAATTGATCAAAGGACCTTAATGAGGCATCGAAAATAAAGATAAGTATTTATTCTCCTTTATTTTAAAATCAAAAATATGAAAATTGGGAGTCAGGCGTGTTAGAGAAATTGGTAACAATGATTGTGATTAGGTGTGCTTAAATGAGGATATGCGTGTGGTTTAATACTTGGCGGAGGGGACGTATTTAATTTTATGCGGGGATATGCGTACGGTATATTTGGTTTTATGTGGTTTAGTTTTATGGAGATATGTGTATGGTTTATTTGATTATATATGGTTTAATATTATGGAGATATGCATATGGTTTATTTGATTCTATATGATTTAATTTTATGGAGATATGCGTATTATTTATTTGATTTTATATGATTTTATGAGGATATGCGTGTGGTTTATTTGATTATATGTGGTTTAATTCTTTACTGAAGGGACTTATTTGATTTCATAAAAAATATGAATATATTTTAATGTGGTTTAATTGAATTAATATGGTTATATGGTATATTTAACATGGTTCATTTGATCAATTTGGTTTAATATTATTTACTTGGTGTAATATTATTTGGTTTATTTGGCTGATATGGGTTAGGCGATTTATTTTAGGTTTATTTGGTTTTTGCGCCTCTGATTATTTAAGTTTATTTGGCTTGACTTTGGATTTATATGGTATATTTGATTTGATTTAATGAGTTTAATTGGTTTGATGTAATATTGTTTGCTTGATACGGGGCAGTATAGTGTATCTGTTTTACTTGGTTTAAATGGTTTATTGTATTTAGTTTGATGGATTTATATGGGGATTATTGTTATGGTATATGGTTTTGTATTGATATTGGTTTTGAAGGGTTAATTTATTTTTTTGCCCGAAATCTAACTCAGGGATGGTTAACTCAACGTGACGAGGTCGCCAATATTTAAGGCTATGTATTAGGTTGCATTTCTAAATATTCAAAGAGATGTGATCGTGGAATTTCTCTACCTGAAAATGAAGAGGTTGCGCGTTTGGATATTAAAAGGGAGGTAAAATTTTCCTTTGGCATAAATATGAATACGTATCAAGTACCCTCGTTTAAGTCTCGTAAATGGAAGGATTCTCTATTTTCTACCTTACTTATTTTTTATTTCAATCGGCTAGAACATGGGGAACTTGCTTGTTTATTTGGTTTATTTAGGGTTAATTTAGTTTGGATATAGAGAATTAACCCGATAACATAGCCCAAGCCCACCATCCTGGTTTAATTAAATAAATAATATATATTTAAATATGAATTAAAAAATATGTTAGGTTGAAAAAAACTTACAAAAATGTGTCGGGACGCTGCTGGGAATAGCGTCCCGCTCACATTCTAGAAGGTACAAATAGTAACCGTTCTAGAATGTGAGGGGGACGCCATTCCCAGCAGCATCCCGGACCTACAACGACATTCTAGAAGGTAGATATAAACAACCGTTCTACAATGTGAGCGGGACGCAATTCTGAAGGCGTCCCGTACCTAGCATTGTCAAAACGGGCCAGCCCGCTCCGGCCCGTCGCGGGCTGCTCCAAAACGGAGCGGGGCGGGCCTGAAAATCCAAAGTCCGCAGCCCGCGAAAGATGGCCCGCGGGCTGAGCAGTCCAAAGGTGCAAATTTGTGAAAATAAAGTGCCAAAATGAAAAAAATAAAAAATATTTGATAAAAATCTACACATCATTTCATACAGAATACAAATTTTATCAAATAAACTACAGAACCATTCAAAAGATAACAAAAACAATACAAATTACAAACCATTTCAAAGTTATACAAATTACAACAGAGCTATTCCAAAGTTATACAAATTACAAGCCATTAGAAAAACCACATCCAATATTGTGCACCTATTCACGTGACGAGTTATGCTAGACGTCCCATATTGCGACTTTCCTGCAGCATACACTTTGTGGAAACTTTTGCATTCGGCTTTTGGCTTTCCATCAACTGGATCAAATCCTAGATCAATGAAATAGTTCCACACTCCCGAAGTATGACTCGTTCGACTTATTTCAGTATTTCCAGTCTTTTGCTTCTTTTTCGGTTTGACAGTTGAGGCACTGCCACTGCCCTCGTTTGGCACAAGTCGAGCCCCTGTAACGTCACCATCAAGCTCAAGCTCAATATTATTTGTTGGAGCTACTGTTTCCATACTGCAAAAATCAAAATAATTTCATAAAAATAAATTTCATAATTACAAAAATACA
The DNA here is from genome assembly GCA_014905375.1 of Phtheirospermum japonicum. Taxonomy (NCBI): domain Eukaryota; kingdom Viridiplantae; phylum Streptophyta; class Magnoliopsida; order Lamiales; family Orobanchaceae; genus Phtheirospermum; species Phtheirospermum japonicum. Next base: position 215,868 of record BMAC01000883.1, on the reverse strand, counting down.
TAGCACCCCCACTGCAGGTTTTAGATTCTAATTAAATCTAGTATCAAAATCTAAAGTTTCTGCTAAACCGAAGTGGGAGACAAATAACCTTTTTCAAGACATCACAAGTATTTTTACTAAAAACTATAGAGGTCTTTATCAAAATTATGTTGCCCAGAAGCATTTGKAATACCTTTCTAAAATATTTTGATGGATAACAACATGATTCACACCAGCTTTACAGAAAATTAGTGAATCATCAYCAAAAAATAAATGAGTAATAGTAGGAGCAAACTTACTAAATGTAACCCCTTGGAAAGAAAAATATTTACAATCAAGGAATGGAATTGACATCTTGTTACCAACATTTTGACCTAAATATTTACATCTTGWGCACCGCCAGTTTACAGAGAATAAATTAAATCAAATATCAAAATCTACAAACACAGTTTCGTCAACGAAATTACAGAAAAGCAAATCATCTGAATTCAGAACTATATARAGCTTCAACAGATCACTAAATMAGAACAGATCACAAACTAAAATATTCATAAAAAAYAATTTAAWAAAGAAAAGAAAAAATAGAAAAGATCACACAATAATCCAAATCAATGATGTCAGATAATCTACAAATTACTATTGAAAATAAGAAGAAGAAAAAAAGATTACCAAATCAAATAATTGAAAATAAAATTTACTAATTAGGGTTTGAAAGATTTGAGAAAATCGGATAAAACCAAACCTTATCGAATTCAGGGAGAGGATGGTGGTGTGGCTGATGGATGGGTGGCGGCGACGCTCAAGAGGATGCGGACTGGTGGTGGGCGAAGGTCATTCACGGTGGCGACGGACGGGTACTTACTGATGGATGTGATTTAGAATTAGGGATTTAGAAATTGGAGGCTGAGATCGTGGCCTGTCTAGAGTGGAGATTGGAGGGTGGCGGAGCGGGAACGGCGTCGGGCCATCGGCGATAGAAGGAAGAAGACGGGGTCAGGGAGGGTCACGCATGCGCACACACAAGGACGGGAGGGAAAGAAATGAATTAGGGCTTGCGAGATTCTGAAATTTCTTTCTATTTTCTAATAATAATAATAATAGTCTAATAAATAAATAAATAAAAAGAAAGAAAACCTATGGGCCAGCCCGCCAAAACCCGCGGGCTTAACGGAGCGGGCCAAATAGGCTCGCGATTAAACGGGCCTGAAGATCCTAGGCCCAAGACCGCCCGTTTTTGCGGGCCAACGGGCCGGCCCGTGGGCTTCGGCCCGTTTTGACAGTACTAGCTGTTGCTGCTGGAAATGGAAATGGAAGCTGGAGCTGGAAATGGGGAGAGGACGTCCGGGAGCTAGGGTTTTATGCCCATTTTTTTTTGCTATAATAACCCGGGATGCCACTGGGAAAGGCGTCCCGCCCCCCACAATTTTTTTTTATTTCAGTCTCAAAAGTTTATTTTCGTCAGTTTAGGTTCGTGATGCCCTTGGGAATGGCGTTTCGGATTATTTTTCTAGAACAGTTACTTTAACGTACCGTCTAGAAAGTGACGTCCCGATCTAAAAATGTAATTTTTATTTAAAGTATATTATTTTCACAAATCTCAATTAAAAAAGTATTAATAATTTAATAAAACCCCCATAAATTTTACCAAACAACTATATAAAACAAAGGAATATGAATATTTTATTTATTCCTTTCCAAAATTATCCGCTGACTCTCATGTATGTTAAGCCCCATCGTCTTCCCCCAAAACGCAGTAGCCCTAATAAAACTATACCTATAAAGCTCCATCTTTTCTGCCGTTCCCCAATGCAACATAGTTTTTTCTTCTTCTATTTTTTTCCCCCAGATTTTTTCTTTCTAATTCTTTTTCAAATTGATTTTCATTTAAAACATATGGCAATATTGTTCGATTTTCAAAGGCAGAATTTTCAGTTTAAACAAGTTCTCATTGCTAAATTTTTTGGATCCCGATTCCTAACGCGTACTTATTCTTTCCACTCTATATCACAATTCATTCATCACATACTTCACCAAGTTTTACCATGGCAATTTTCATCAAGTTTCTTCAAACGGTTTCTTCTCCTCCAATTGCTGCTGCGCGGCAATGTCTGTGGCTCGTGCTCTTGCCCCAATGTTTTTCTAAGCAGCCTCGATCGCCATCTCTGTCTCCGCCGCAGATCACTCAGTGCGATTCTCTGCGCGGCGCTCCTGTGCCTGGATTTGCATCAGACTGCGATTATCTGCGCGGCGTGCTAGGATTGTTGCTGGATTCTGAGCGCGATTCTCTGATATGTGTTTCATCTTCTTCTCAACAGACGCTCCTTCGTCTCTTTCTCGATCTCCTCGATCATCTACAGTGCCATTGGTAAGCTTATTTGAATATTGAATTATTGTTGCTGATTTAGGTTTTTATTGTTTGTAGAATGATTATTGGATAATTAGTCCTTGAATATCATCCAATTTGTGAGACTACCCGGATCGATGCTTGCTTTTAAACATATTCTATGGAGGTATGATAATGCTGTCTATGAAGGACTTCAACTTCGAATTTTGTCATATATTCCGTGAGGCTAACCGGCATTAGCTAATATTGGGTTCCAAGAGAATTAATTCAAAATAATGGTTTGAAAAATGACTATCTGCACATTGAGGATCCGATTGAAAGTTGATGGATGGTTGTCTGAGGTTGACCGACTATGGTCAACCTCTGATTGTAAGCTTAGCCAACCATTCATCAAGAGCCATTCATCAAGAGGGTCGGATCCTTCAAATGCCTTTTTCAATCAGCCACCCGATTAGCCTCACGGAATATATGGCAAACTTCGAAATTGAAGTCCTATTGAGGATCCCTGCACATTGAGGATCCGATTGAAAGTTGATGGATGGTTGACTTAGATTGTCTGAGGTTGACCGACT
>BMAC01000883.1:175648-210928 GCA_014905375.1 Phtheirospermum japonicum | reverse complement strand
AATTAGGATTTTGTGTGTTATTGATCACATTTGATCGTGTGTTAGCCACTATATCCAAATATTACGAACCTTACCAAAGAGCCAACATTACAACCCGCAACAAAGACCTCTTTCGATTCTTCTTTGGTCATGTACTACGAGCAATTTTGAGCGTCCGATTTGTGAAATCTTGACAAGGTGCATGTATTGACCGACTTGAGCGTATACACGTCCCTTATTAAACATTTGAGAGAATTGAGCGAACACCCTCAAAATACCACTTGAGAGGAAGTCATCGTTTTGGCTTGCAATTGAGAAAGAGTAATACGAGCAATGCTTGACGATAACGAGTTGATGTTGATATTTTCATCTTATTAATAAAGATAAGCACAAGGATTTTTCTTTTTACAAAATGTTCATTGCATGTACACTCTCGATTCTTTTCGTTGTTCGAGGACGAACAAATCGATAAGTGTGGGGTAGTTGTTTTGCATGTAATTATTGTGTTTTTCCTAGTATTTTTAGTTAGAGTTTTATGTTGATTTTAGTAGTTTTTAATAGAATTTTATTAAGTTTTTATGTGGTTTTTCTTGTTTAGTTGTTTTTCACTTGACTTGTTAATTTTATATTTTAACGGGTTAATTGGTTCAATTACCTTGAGGTTTGGTGTAATTCTTGGGTTTTAATAATTAAAATTCTCTTTTAATAGGTGGCTTAATGATTTTTAAATCAAGCTAAGGTATGGAGGCCAAAAATCCAAGTCTAACCTTACCTATTTTCATGCCCAAGTTAGTGCCAAGATCAAGCTTAAAAGGGAGCAAACATTCTGGAATGGTGGCCTAGCCCAGTCTGGGCTTGCCCACTTTCACGCCTAAGGAGCAGCCCCCTAGGCAGCTTTCTAGGCAGCAGTTTCGTGCCCAGATTCTCGCCCAGGCAAGCCCAGATTCCCGCCCAGCTCCGTCCCCAGTTTGCGCCCAACATCGCCCAGATTTGCGCCCTTCAACGCAGCCCAGAGTAGCGCCTAGGCTTGCCTACTCCCACACCCATTTCGGTGCCCAAGCTCGCCCAGGATCGTGCCCACCTAGCCCCAGCACGCCCATGGACGCCCCAGAACGAGCCACATAGAGCCATGGACGCCCCAGACCGAGCCACCTTGAGCCAAGACCGAGCCACCTTGAGCCATCTTGGTGAAAACTGGTCAATTTTGGTCAAATTCATGAAATTAAGCCTAAAAGGCCCAAATTGACCCATCTAAACCCAATAAAAATTAGTATAAATAGGACACAACTCTCATTTTTGTAGAACACCTCCTCCCAACCCAAGCTTGGGTTTGMGACTTAATTTCTCTCTCTAMATTTAATTTTCAAGCTTTGCCTTGGGTTTGTAAGCTCAAGAAGGATTCAAGTACTCCCTTGAATTTTTAATTCCTTGCAATTTCAATCAAGCTTTTGAATTCTCCATTTAATTTTAGTAAGCTTTCTTTTAATTTCATGCTTTGTTCTTCATCTATTTTATGCTTTTTGCCTTAGGTATTAGAATTTGTGCTTGATCTTGTGAATCATCCATGGAATCTAGTTGAGTGACACAATTAAATCATAGATTGAGGCCTAGATCGTTTAATTTCACGTTATTTTACATGTTTCATGCATTTTTCTTCATTTCATGTTTTTTATCTTAGCACCTTGAATTCATGATGAAACTTATGAATTGGCTATGGAATCTAGATGAGTGACACATCTAGATCATAGATCGGCTCTTGGATCATCTTGATTTTGAGTTTTTCCTATGCTTTATTTTGATTTTTATTTTCATGCATAGTTTTAGCTTAAATCCTAGATCTAGACTTCGTTGCTTGTTATTTTCTTTAAAGTTTTAAACTTTCCCGTCTATTTTCATTGCTTTATCCATTCATGCTTTCAATTTTAGTCAATTTGCTTTGTTTGAGTTTTTATGCATAGTTGTACCTTGTGCTTGCATGCTTGTACTCGGTGAAACATTGGATTTTCTTGCTTATTTTCATTACTTGCTTGCATTTTCATTTAAGGCATACGACCGAGGCATCCTACCAACTTGTTATTTCAATTTTTAGGATAGTTTAGCTATTTTAATTGCTTTATTTTTATTTTTCTTTTATTTTCCAAGCTTAAAACACATTGAATCTTTCAATCGAATCGAATTCCGATAATACCAAGCCATGAACCCGTTGAAATATTTCAACACCACGAAAATTATGAAAACACCCACCATCCTAACCTTAAAAAAAAATGTTTTTCCTCTATTTTATTTTATTTATTTATTTGTCCTTGGTATTTAAGACCAAACCTTATCCTCAATCTTTTACAACAATCCTACTTCTAAGTTCTACGACCACAAGCAACTAAACCACTAGCACTTCTCAAAACTTCACAAAAACAAAAACTACATCAAAAAATCCATTCATGAAAGCAAACAAGTAGCAACAGCAGGTAAACGGAATTAATTCTTTTGTTTTCTAAAGGAAGAATTTCCCAACCAAGCCAGAACCTCCACCACAGCCACCCTGCTGAAAACCACAAACAAACCACCGTTTTAGCTGACACCACAGCCCCAACCATCCATCGTCGCAGCCACACCCGAGGCCCGAACAACCTCGACGACAAATCACCCGGAGTCCCCCATGCTGGACCACTACCGGCCCGAAGTCAAGGCCCCAATCGCCGCCCTTCTTCGCCACCCCCAACCACCAACTGTCGTTTTTCCCGGCCATCGACGAAGGAAACGCCGCCGCCTGATTTTCTGCCGCCGCCAAATCTCCGTCGTCAAGTCGAGTCGAGTCCATCGTACGCCGCTAGCCAAATCAAAAATTTGACCAGAGCGTCGCCTCGCCGGTTGCTGCTAAACGCCGCCGTCGATGCCGCCATGGTTCAGTCTCCGGAGACGCCAGGTCGGGGGAGAGGCGTCGGCCGAAATTCTAAAACTTGGAGAAGAAAGTGGCCGGACGGTTCCTTTTCCTGATGCGCCGATTTCCATTTCTGGAGAAGGAGAGGAAAAAAACGGTTCTGGAGCAATTGGGGCTGAGCTTTTTCGTTTTTATACCCCAGATTTTCCGAAAATTCCACATTTACCCCAGACTTTGCCACCCTTTACCAATTGACCACAAAGTTTTCGAGTTTGTTCAATTGAGTCCCTGATTTACCCAAAACCCAAATTCAGTCCTCAAACTTACAAAAACTCCACATTGACCCCCCAGCTTACAACAACCTCAATTTAGCCCCCATATATATCCAAAACCTCAATTTAGCCTACAAATTACCCAAAATTTCAATTTAAACCCTCCAACTTTTGAAATAAAACTTATTAAATTTCAATCCAGTCATTTATTATTTATTTTAAAATTATTTTATTATATATATATATATATATTAAAAGTTAATTAAATATATACTAATTAAGTATATTTTTAAAATGACTAAGTGACTAGGAAATCGGGACATGATTCAACCACGTGCATTCACTTAAAATTTTCACGACTTTTTACGAGGTAGGGACCACCGACTTGTCTTATGTTAAATTCTATGTGCAATGTATATCATGAAATTCTATATTTATAATATTAATATAGCCGTAGACCTAATGTGTATGTAACCGGGGAAAAGGGTCATCAGGTTTATCCCGGGCGTGCTATTGCCAATGATTAAAACTAGAGAACTAATGTGTTTGTGACCGGGGAAAAGGGTCATCGGGGAAACCCGCCGCGTTTTACCTGCAGTCAACTATCTTCCACGTTAAAATTATGATTTCTATGTTAATTGTGCTATTTTTGAGTTGTATAATTTTGCATGAGGTGTGTCGATGTAACTATTAAGTACATTGAGCTCATCAAAAATCAACGATATTTTTTTTCTAGGTACAAACGAATATATCGAGTGAATGGAAGACGAGGAAAGGAATAAAACTCTTGATGTTTGTTTTTATATTGTTTTATACTTTAATTAAAAGTCGAACTAGATACAAATGGTACTTTAGCTATCAATTTCCATTGATAGTAATTTGGCTATTTATATTGAAGTTTTTGCTGCGAATATTTGAACATTCTGAGATATAAAATCTTTTTATATTGTTATTACGAAATTCAACATTTATTGTGACGCCAAGATTTCTTCAATTACTCAGAAATATAAACTTATTTCGATTTACCGAAATCGGGACGTTACATTATTTTACCTTGTTCGCATTATTTGAACATGGGGGACTGAGTAGTTTTATCGGTCACTTTTGATCTAATATGGTTCTGGTTTACTATGGGTTTACTTGATATGATAAGTGGTGATTTCTTTCGACCATCTAGTATTAGGTCGGTAGTTAAACCTTATGGTATAGGAGGCCTTTATGGATATAAGGTGATGCTTAATATGTCGTGAGGTCGGTAAAGTGATATGGTCTAACTGTTTTGTTTTGCTCAATTTATTTAAAAATGTGAAATTGAGTGGTTTTCTTGGTTATATGTTGTTTAACATGGTTTTTGCTTGATTCCATATGCTAACTTGTGTCAGGTCGGCGGTAGTTTTATGATACACATTAATAAGCTAACGCTTGCATAGATAGGCAGATATTCTATGAGTGTGTTATGGGTTGACGCTTGTATTAAGTTGACAATGATTTATGGGTGTAATGTTTTTGGGAGACCTGTTTTAGAACGGATAAATAGTTTATTGGTCAAGATGTTTTAGGTCTGCTAAATGGCTTTTTGGCTGACTTATTTTCGATCAGTTAAATGGTTATGGTTTTTATGATTTTATGGGCCGACGCTTATTTAGGTCGGTGGTGGCTTTTATGGTTCTTATGGTTGTTGGTTGACGCTCGTTTAGGTCAATGATGTCTTTATGGTTTATCGTATTATGGTTCTCATGGTTATGTCTGACATCAAATATCCAGGTCGGTATAGATGTAGGTATTTAGGCTTTTGTAAGGCGACCTCACCTTCAGAAGGAACGATCTCTTCTATAGGAGGGCGAGCTAGTTTTAGGAGTGGCGAGCTCTTGTATGAGAGTGGCGAGCTCTTATACGAGGGTGACGAGCTATTATAAAATAAATGGTATTATAACTGAGACTTGGGCTTTATGGTTAATATAATCTTGGGCCCTGTTGGGCTAATACGGACTATGGTATGGGGTCACGACAGACTAAAGCATGGTATGGTTATTAGCCCATGGTTATTATGATAATTTAACGAGAGTTCTAATATTTATGGTAACTTATCATACAAGAAAAATTCTAATTCTAAATCGGTGGTTATTTATGATATTGTAACCTTATATGATGGCTCATGGTTAACAGGTTTATGGTTATAAGACGATACTTAAATATTATTTCAGGGTTCTGGTTTATGTTTAGGGTATGAAATGATTTTTTGGCCGGCCTGTTTTAGGTTGAATAAATGGTTTATGGTTTGGCTGACCTATGTTAGGTCGGATAAATGGTTTTCGGCCGAAGTGTTTTAGGTCGAAAAAACGAAATCTTTATTTTATATATTCTACTTGATTTCGTACCTCAATCAGCTAGAATACTGATACGACGTCAAAAATTGGCTCGACTATATATGGTAAGAAAGTAATGAAAGGGGTAGAAGGTTCTAGGTCCCGGCGAATATAGTAATAAGGTTTTATGGTTATTATGGAATTATGGAAAGTAAGAATCCTAACATGAGAATATTTTCTAATTATAGATATTGGGTACAATTAGGAGATTTAATCCTATCTTATAAAGGAATCCTATTAGTTGGTGAAAAAGTCTAATAATCTTATAAATAGGGGATTCAAGCTATTTTATTTTCATAACCTTTTTTTTATATAAACTTCAATTCTCATGGACCATAGAACTCTCAATTTTATGTATAACAATTCTTTAAACTTTAATGATCATGGATCATGGAGCTTACGTATTATATGGGAAAATAGAGAGGCGAGTTCTTCTTTACGAGAAGTGAGCTCTTATATTATATAGAAGACGAGAACCCTAAATTGGGAACACGTCTCTTGTCTATACAAAGAGGACACATGCCTCACTTTTCCTCTAAGTTGATTTATTATCCTATGATTTGAGCTCTCGCATATCACTATTACAAAGGAATAGACTTAAGCATCGGAGAGCCTCGGGGCTGTCTGGCTTGGGTTCTATTTTGTAGGTTAACCAGGCCGCCTAGCACGTATTCAAGGTCAGTACTGTATTTTTTTTGGTGAACCAGTCTTTTTGGTCACATCACTAGTGAACCAAAACTTTTGAAAAATTGGACCGTAGACCGAAATAGATCGAGACCGTAAATTTCGTTGCAATCCAGTCAAAACTGATTTGAACCGATTTTGTGAAATTTTTATTGTTGTTTTAACAAACTAATTTTATGTACTGTAATTTTAAGACTTATGGGAGGCTTCAAATACGATTCATGATGTGATAGGAAATTGTAGCAAATATATTCTTTTAGTATTATTAATAATGTTATAATATCATTATAAACAATAGTGCATAGTATAATACACACTACATTAAATTGGATCATAAATTTACATAGTAATATAAAAGATATTTTAATTAAATAGTTAATTACACTACAATATAAAATAGAGGACTTCTACGGTGCCTTCACGGCAGCATTCCCCACTTAGTGGGGTGCATTTACAACCATTAGATCAATTTTAGGATTTTTTAGATTAAGAGATCTATGGTTGTAAATGCAGGGGGTGGGGGGTATGGTGCCCTTAAAGGTACCGTAGAGCTTTCCTATAAAATAACTAACCACAATATAATTTAATGTTTATTTAATAACTAACTAAATAGTACACAGACAAACTCATTCCTCAATCTATATGGATTGTATAAACAACTATTAACATTTAAAAAAAAATAAAAAATAACAATCCATTTTGGTCTAGATAAAAAAAATTACGAGTTTAAGAAGCTTGGATTAGACAAGATTATCACCGGCTGATCGGGGCTATTTAAGCACACCCTACGTATCTGTTGGATCTTTCCAAGCTTGGATCCGAGTGAATTCTTTTCCAACCCACCCAGTCTCTGCGCCGTCTCTATCGCCGTTCTTTGTATCTTTCTCATGTACTCGTGAAAACAAGTTATTAGTGGTACCTCGTTGCCCTGCAGCCGAGCTGAGCAGCATCGTCAATCACCCACCATCGCCAATAGTCACCATCAATCATCACTAACTGCAGTAAAAGCATCATATACATGTATTTCTGAATTTCTTTTCATTTGTGCAATTGTTTGTTTATAGAATTGGGGATATTAAATTGTATCTCGATAGATTGTTATTCACATTCCTCTTTCTAGTCCTCGTTTTTTGTTTTTCTTTATCCGTAAATAGTTGGTGGTATGAGATACTGATTAGAGCATATTTGTCCTTATTTTTATTAGTATTTTAGTTCGTTTTTCTATTTGTTTTTGGTATAAGTTGGATAGTTTAAGCTGAATTTCGTGTATTTGTACTTCCAGCTTATTTTACCGCCTTTTGATCTAGATTGATGCAATTAGGTGATATTTTGATGTTTTTCACATTATAGCTAAGTAACCGGAAGAGTTCAGCACGCAAAGGATGGAGTATGATGATCGAGAGACAAAGATTGAGCTTTCTGGTGAAGGAGTAGCAAGAATTTGATGATGCAGATTATCTATAACGGTTTTTCATCTGGAACCGTTATAGTAGCACTGCCGACACTAGCTATCGGGCGCTGCCAATGCTGCTGCCGAGGGTCGCCTACGTCGCCCGATGCTTTTCGGCACTGATCGACGCACAGGGCTGACGCAAATCTCTGTGAGCGTCGACCCATGGAGCGTTGGCCAATGTGAACCAGCCGGACCGCCGACGCTGTCGAGCGCTGCGCGCGACACCTGCCGAGCGCTGCGCGCGACACCTGCCGAGCGCTGCACGTGACACCTGCTAAGCCATGACTAGCGTTGACTGCCTGCGTAGACCGACACACTCGTCGACGCCAACATGCTGGAAATGCATTTTTAGGTTTTCTTGTGCGCCAAGAAATACAATAACTATAAATACCCTTCATATTTCGGGGTTTTAAGGAGACACGACTACCTAAGGTTAGAGAGCACAAAAGTAACGCATCTTCACACTCTGTTACGTAGATAGAGATCGAGATTGAAGATCCTTTTAACGCATCTTCGCATCTAGTAGTTTTGAGTCATTTCCCATTAGGTTTTAAGACTTTTTCTCGTTGATCTTCTTTTCGACTTTAAGAGTACGAAGTGTGAGGTGTTTGCGCTATTTTTGGAGTTTTAAGCTTGAATTCTTGTTTTGTAGGTGGCTAAAAGGATTATATTCGCTCGGTGAATGTCTCAGTTGTCGTAATACAACCATAACTCCAAAACCACTTGTGAAATTTGCCTCCACCTTATACCATTTGAAATCTGAGAGAATTTTATAAAATTTTTGTGTTTACAATAATTCCAAATTTTGAGTCTAAGAATGGTAAAAAGCAGCTTTAAGTGGAGACAGTTCGTCGTCACCTTGCTTGTGGCAGGTTTTGGTGCGGAGCCCATAACTCTCGGAGGAATATTCTAAATGACACAATTCAAAAGCCAGATGATAGACAAGAAAAAGGGATACATTTCATATGAAGAAATCATTAGATAATTCCGGAATATTCGCAGTTGATCGACTGGGTTTCAGTAGATCGACTGCCGGACAGAGAGTTGGTTGTTCAAGGAGGGGCAATCAATCGACTGCTTTGTCAGTCGATCAACCGAGACGCTGAGAGTTCGGCCATTTTTAGCATTTTTGACGGTTTTGCCCCTACAAACAAGTATATAAAGCCCACACCTTGCACCTTTGAGAGATAACTCCCCCTCCCAACCCAAGCTAGGGTTTGGGATCAAATTACTCTCAAAGCTCTTGGACAATTTCTCTTTCTTAGGTTTTAGATTTAATTTCAAGCTCTTATGTAATTTCATTTCCTAGATTAGATTTAATTTCAATCACCTCCTTGGGTTTGTAAGCCTAAGAAGAATCCAAATACTCCTTTGGATTGTTTACTTTGATGCAATTTACATTCAAGCTTGTTTCATTTCTTAATTAAAGTAAGTTTCCTTTCAATTTCATGTTTTATGATTTAATTCCATGCTTTGTTCTTCATTTCCATGCTTGTTCTTCATTTTATACTTTTTGTCTTAGCACCTTGAATTCATGATGAAACATATGAATTGGCTATGGAATCTAGATGAGTGACACATCTAGATCATAGATCGTCTCTTGGATCGTCTTGATTTTGAGTTTTACACATGCTTTATTTTGAATTAAATTTTTGTGCTTTGTTTCATACTTAATCTTAGATCTAGTCTTCATTACTTGTTATTTTTCATAAAGTTTTAAACTTTCCCGTCTATTTTTATTGCTTTATCCATTCATGCTTTCAATTTTAGTAAATTTGCATTATTTGAGATTTTATGCATAGTTGTACCTTGTGAATGCATGCTTGTACTTGGTGAAACTTTGCATTTTCTTGCTTATTTTCGTTATTGCTTTGCATTTTCTATATGAGGCATACGACGAGGCATCCTATCCACTTGCATTTCAATTCTTAGGATAGTTAGCTAGTTTAATTGTTTTATTTTCATTTTCATTTTATTTCCAAAGCTTGAAACACATTGAATCCTTCAATTGAATCGAATTCCGATAATACCAAGCCAAGAACCCGTTGATATATTTCAACACCACTAAAACTATGAAAACACAAGGACCACTTCCCACTTCCGTTCCTTGACCAGATGATTGAGAGGTTGGCAGGCCATTCATACTACTGCTCTCAGGATGGTTACTCGGGATATTTCCAAGTTCCTATAGCACCCGAGGATCAAGAGAAGACTACCTTTACGTGACCTTTTGGCACATTTGCCTATCGCCGCATGCCATTTGGACTTTGCAATGCACCGGCCACGTTCCAACGGTGTATGGTAAGTATCTTTTCGGAATATGTTGGCGATATCATAGAGGTCTTTATGGATGACTTTAGTGTTTACGACAACTCTTTCGAGGTATGTCTTGAGAACTTATCTTTGATTTTGAAACGTTGTGTCGAAACTAACCTTGTATTAAATTGGGAAAAATGTCATTTTATGGTGGAACAAGGTATAGTTCTAGGACACATTGTCTCGTTGAAAGGTATAGAGGTCGATAAATCTAAAATTGACACCATAGCTGCATTGCCTTACCCCGCCAATGTGCGGGAAGTTCGTTCTTTTCTTGGCCATGCAGGATTTTACAGGAGATTTATCAAATATTTTTCAAAGATCGCATCACCACTTTGTAGGCTCTTGCAAAAAGATGTGGAGTTTAAGATCGATGACAACTGCAAGAAAGCCTTTGACACATTGAAGGAGCGGCTGACCACTTCTCCAACTATCCAACCGCCAAGGTGGGACCTACCCTTCGAGATCATGTGCGATGCAAGCGACTATGCTGTGGGAGCTGTGCTAGGGCAAAGGGTAAAAGCAACCCATGTGATCTATTATGCATCGAGGACCCTAAACCCTGCCCAAGCAAATTATACTACCACAGAGAAGGAGCTTCTAGCTGTTGTATTTGCCCTTAAGAAGTTCCGTTCATACATCGTAGGATCAAAGGTGGTGGTTTTCAGTGATGATGCGGCTCTGCGCTACCTACTGACGAAGAAGGAGACAAAGCCATGACTCATATGGTGGATTTTATTGCTCCAAGAATTCAATTTGGAAATCAAGGATAAGAAAGGAGCCGAGAATACCGTGGCCAACCACCTTAGTCGATTAATGCATGTGGAGGATGAGCTACAACTTGATGAGATATTTCTGGACGAGCATCTACTTGTAGTTGAACGCTTGGAACCTTGGTATGTTGACTTGGTTAATTTTCTAGTTGCTCGTGTGTTCCCAACAGCAATGAAGAAAGCACGGAGGGACAAGCTGAAGAGTGATGCAAAATATTATGTGTGGGATGAACCATATCTTTGGAAGCATTGTGCTGATCAAGTTATTTGACGATGTGTCCCCGACTCTGAATTTCACTCTATTCTATCATTTTGCCATACTCATGTTTGTGAAGGACATTTTAGATCCAAGAGGACTGCCCATAAGGTGATTGATAGTGGTTTTTATTGGCCGACCCTATTTCGAGATGCGTATGGATTTTGTAAGTCATGTGATAACTGTCAACGGATGGGGAACCTTTCACAAAGAAGCCAAATGCCCCAAGCACCCATAATGGTTTGTGAGATTTCTGATGTGTGGGGCATCGACTTTATGGGGCCTTTCCCAAACTCCTTCAAAATTATTTATATTTTGCTTGCGTTGGATTATGTCTCCAAGTGGGTGAAAGTGAAATCCACCTCGACTAATGACTCGAAGGCTGTTGCACGATTCATTAAATCTTGGATCTTCTCAAGGTTCGGAATCCCTCGAGCTATGATAAGCGATAGTGTCACCCACTTTTGTAAGAGGACGGTGGAGGCATTTCTCTGGAAGTACGGTGTTGCTCATAGGATTTCTACAGCGTACATCCACAAACGAATCGGCAAGTCGAGACTTCGAATCGAGAGATCAAGTCCATCTTGGAGAAGACCGGCAATGCAAACCGCAAGATTGGAGCATCAAGCTGAAGGATGCACTGTGGGCGTATCGCACGGCGTATAAGATGCCAATTGGGAGATCCCCGTATTACCTCATTTTTGGAAAACCATGCCACTTTCCGGTAGAAATCCAACACAAGTCGTTTTGGGCAGTGCAGCAATGCAACTTTAATTTTGATGGAGCAAGCGTTCGAAGGAAATTGCAACTACGAGAGTTGGAGAAAATTCGGAATGACGCGTTTGAAAATTCCTTGATATACAAAGAAAAGACAAAGACATTTCATGACTTGAAGATTTCACAAAAATAGTTCATAGAGAGCGAGAAGGTGTTTCTCTTTCATTCTCGCCTTAAACTATTTCCCGAAAAGTTACGTTCACGGTGGGTTGGACCGTTTGTTGTCAACCACGTATTTCCACATGGTGCAGTGGAGATCTTTAGCCCGAAGATGAACAAGACGTTCAAGGTGAATGGACACCAACTCAAATTGTATTATGAAGGGTTTCGCGCTATTGATGAGGAACGGATGGAGTTGGAAGCACCACCTACGACTTGATTAAGGGACTAAGTCAGGCCAAAGACTTTAAACAAAGCGCTTGTTGGGAGACAACCCAATGTTTACTCGTTTTATTTTCTTTTTTCTTTTTTTTTTCTTTTTCTTGTAGTTATAGGAGGCAGTGACGTGTTTTGGATGATTGGGCCATTCTTAAACGGAACAAGTGTCGTACTTAATAAGACCGAGACCTCCCTCGCCTTTTTCCCCGGGTGATTTCTCTTCCTACTCTTCCCTCATAATCTTTGTGATGTGCTTGTTCTCGTTTTCTGTTCGCTTGAGGGCAAGCTAATATTTAAGTTTGGGGGAGTGGGTATTGAGGTTATTATTTAGGATATTGTGCTAAAAATTAAGAAAATTTTGAATATTTTTTTTTGATAAAATCCGGGAGTTAAATTAAAGATGTTAATGAGTACTTACTTGAATTTTTTAGGTGAACTATGTTTCGATTAAATTCTTTAGTCGTCATTTGATTTAGAGTTCAAGGGTACGCATGTTAGTATTTTTGTGATTCATTTGTGGGGCGTCAACTCTAGATTATTGCGTTATTGATGTGTATTTGTGGTTGTCGTACTCAATATGAGTTGTGTGGGGCCTTGAAGTTGGCGGTTGTGTGATAATATCTCGTTAGTCGAAACAGAAGTCAAATAAAGTCTGGTTGGGGTATACCGGCATGGCGTAAGTAAAAATTGAAAAAATCAAAAAGAATTGAGGTGCCAAAACAGCTGCCTATCCGTGTACCAAGTGCAATCCGCAAACGTTACGGGCGAAATCCAATGAAGACAAGCTAGTAGCTCAACACATTCATGCACATATTCAAGTGGCGCATCATATAATCAAATTTTCAATGAAGAGGAGGAGAACCTCATCAAATCAAACACTTAATCAATACGATCCTCCTATCTAGTGCCTTATCATCATTATCAAGTCAAGAACGGTAGTGCGGAGCTGCGAGTCTCAATTGAAAGAAATGAATAAAAATAATAAATAAATGGGAGGACGAGATAATTGATCGTGACCAACAATGGATAGAGTCGAATCATTGAGTAGCGAGGGGGCACCATAGTACATTGACGTGACGTATATAAAAAGGGGTTACCAAACTGCTGGGATTACTTAGGTCAATACATGAAACGCCTGTGATTTCTAGATATATAATGGTGTCTAGAGTCCGGATGAGTTCATTTGGTCAATTTGAGCGACTTACTAATATTATATTTGTCCTATGCTTTAATTCTATGTTTGCTTGAGGACAAGCAAGGTTTAAGTTTGGGGGAATTTGATAGGCGAGAAATTATACGATATTTAAGGAAATAATTCTTATGTTTTTATGAGCTTTAAGTTGTTATATATGTTTATTTCTCGCATATTTATCATTATGAGTAGTCGAGCATCAATTATATATTTATTCTTTATTTTACAGTATTTAGTGCCATATTAAGTGAATGATGTTTCACTAGGAAGTCGAGAGACAAGGATCAATAAATTGGCAAAAGAAAACCGACGAGTCAGGAGGTTGCGTCGATGGCTCGCGTCGGTGCCAAGGATGGCTTGCGTCGGTCGATGCGATGTGCGGCATTTCGTCTCTGTTGCGTCGTTTGCGTGCACGTTGGTCGACCATCAACCGACGAGAGGCTGTAGTAGCGTCGATTCAAGGTCCATCAGTCGACGCCCTGTCGACGGGAACTCTCTGTTGCGACGATTGGAGGTGCATCGGTCGACGCACATGAAGGTCGACATGGGCGGTTGAAGCGTGTCGACGCTGAGGGTTGGTACACGTCGATCGACGCCTATCGACGCCGACACTGCTGAGTTATTATAGGAAGAAAAATTGCACGGAAAGAAATAGGATTCCTATATAAACCCGACCTTATTTCATCCCAGAGACATATAACATATCCTAGGGTTCCAAGGAGTTCCATAGAGGTCCCAAGTCATCCCAAATCATCCATACGCAAGAGAACTTGAAGATTGAAGATCAAGACTCAAGATTCAAGTTCTACACATCGTTTCTCCTATTCTCTCAAGAATTATGTTTATTTATCTGAACCTTTTCTTTTATTTTATTAATTCCATTAGTGAGTAAACTTTTTATCTAGTTCTAGGGATGTTGAAACACTCGTGAAACTATAATCTAATTAATTTATGCAATATTATCTTTCATTCTTCATATGCGATTGTTTGTGTTGTTCTATTTTCAATTTACGATTGCTTAATTCTTAACTTGGCTTGATCACCTAGATTAGGGATTGGTTATCTATTGCTAGAAATAGTATTGCTTCCCGTGTAATTGTCGTAATCTCTATTTCATTGGTAGCAACTAATGATTATGCATCGTTATGGACAACACAACATAAGTTGAATAAACTGTGTGTTTATTGCTTAGATTAATCTATTTGCCTGATAATTAATGCTGTTGTTGGGTTGAATCTATAGAGCTTATTCTAGGTTATTCAATGATTAGATTCAATTAAAGAGCTTATTTTAATTGAGTAAATAGTAAGGGCAAATTCGAGTAGCAGAGCTTATTGTTACTTAGGATTTTCAGTCGTATATGAAGAATGGATTATGATATTGTGGTTGGTTAGATGAGTGGAATGAGGGTGAAAACTGAACTAGAACTAGAGCTTTATTATTATTGAATTTTCCGTTAATTATTTTCTTGCTTATTTTTAATTATTTGCTTATTTATTTTATTAGTCAATTCAAAATCTTCAACCCCATATTTTTAGTTTAATAAATACAAACTATCACAATCTAAGCCACACTCCTCGTGGGATCGACCCTTACTTGTCGCTACTGCTAGTTGGTAGAGAGAAGCTGAGGAAAAATAAAATATTTAATTTGACGCTTAACGATGAGCGGTCACATAGCCAAATAATGCATTTCCTATAGCCCTGAGTGATTTTGTTGAGTCGACCCCTACCAACCCATTAAAAGCATGGGGTAAGGGTTCGTATTTTTATTGGTTATTAGAGTTTTGGAAATTTTATTAGGGGTTTATGAATTTTTTTAATTAAGGATCACCATCCTTCAATAAAAAAAAAACCCATGAAAAAAAGGGGGAACAAAAAGGGGACAAAATATAAAAAAATAAAAGAAAAAAAATATATTAAAAAAGGATGGTGGTTCTAGTTGAGTAGTTGCCTACGCTTATAAAGACTTGTGTTTTATTGTTTATTTTATGAAGCCTAATGATTAGAGGGCAAAGAGTTGTGTTTGTAGAAGAAGCATATAATAAGCTTCAATTGTGTTTAAGTGATTTGAGCTACAAGTCGGTTTAGAATTACGAGTTGTGAAATAGCCTATATTTAAAAGGTTACGCTATGAGAGTTAAGTGAGGTTTTTCTTTTGAGCGAGATGAAGCATATTGCTTTGTGGTTAGATTAGGTTGGGTGAGTTATTGATCATGTTAGATCACGAGTTAGCCACACGACTTATATATTCCATACCCATCCAAAGAGCCTAACATTACAACCCAAAGAGACCTTTTCCGATTCTTAGTTCGACAACACACTTAATTTTTCGATTGAGAAGAGATTGATTTTCCGTGTGCTTTTGAGCGTACACTTATATATATATTACCCTTTGTGAGGATGCATGAATTGTTTATGAAGCGACAAAGTAATAAGGGTGGAGTGTTTGAAGTTGCGTGACTTGTATCTATATTTTCAAAATTATGTATGTAGCATAGCACGACTCATTGCTTGAGCTGATTTTCTTTCTCGCTATACTTTGAATCTAGCGTCTGTTCGAGGACGAACAAACCAATTAAGCGTGAGGTATTTGATTAGAGCATATTTGTCCTTATTTTTATTAGTATTTTAGTTCATTTTTCTATTTGTTTTTGGTATAAGTTGGATAGTTTAAGTTTAATTTCGTGTATTTGTACTTCCAGCTTATTTTACCGCTTTTTGACCTAGATTGATGTAATTAGGTGATATTTTGATGTTTTTCACCTTATAGCTAAGTAACCGAAAGAGTTCAGCACGCAAAGGATGGAGTATGATGATCGAGAGACAAAGATCGAGCTTTCCGGTGAAGGAGTAGCAAGAATTTGATGCTGCAGATTATCTATAACGGTTTTTCATCCGGAACTGTTATAGTAGCACTGTCGACACTAGCTGTCGGGCGCTGCCAACGCTGCTGCCGAGGGTTGCCTATGTCGCCCGATGCTTTCTGGCACCGATCGATGCACAGGGCCGACGCAACTCTCTGTGAGCGTCGACCCATGGAGCGTCGTCCGATGCGAACCAGCCAGACCGCCGACGCTGCCGAGCGCTGTGCACGACACCTGCCGAGCCATTACTAGCGTCGACTGCCTGCGTAGACCGACGCACCCGTCGACGCCAACGTGCTGGAAATGTGTTTTTAGGTTCTCTTGTGCGCCAAGACATACAATAACTATAAATACCCTTCATATTTCGGGTTTTTAAGGAGACACGACTACCTAGGATTAGAGAGCACATAAATAATGCATCTACACACTCTGTTACATAGATAGAGATCGAGATTGAAGATCCAAGTTCCTTACGTTCAAGATTCACTTCAAGTCAAGAACTCCGTTCCAACTTCGGGCTCGCTGGAGATTTTCATCGCTTTTACTAGTTTCAATAAGTTTTCTAAACTCTTTATTGCTTTCTTAGTTAATTCTAAGATTAGATAAATTGTTCTTGATTTACTCTACGTTTGATACTTGGGATATTTTGGATAATTTAGTTCTTAATCTTTCAGTTCTTAAATGGTGATTATTTCATGCTTGGAAATTGGTTAGTTGAGTTCAAGTTATTATGCAATTAGGTCCATACTATTTAACTCCGTTCTTAAGATTCATGATAGTAATTACTTTAGGTTATTCGATTTTACTTATGCTTTATAGATTCGTGGTTGCTACTTTTGCTATTTGATTTAGTTTAATTATTGCTTTTAAAATTCTAGTTGGTAATCTAGTTAAGGTTAATTAGTTTAAATTTAATATTGCTTAAATCCGTAGTTCATGATTAAATCAAAACCCTCAAACCCCCCCAATTTGTATGTGTTAAGTGTTTACTTGTGATTGAGAAAAGCATCCAAGATGCCGAACAATTGTCCTCAAGAGAATCGACTTGAGTCAACTTACCACCCTGCAAGTTCCTCGTACTCTTGCGATCAAGCTTGAATGTTTTAATTTAAAAAAATTATATTTGGGGTGAACAAAAGCTTGAATCAGGTACTAATACATACAATAGGATAATTGCCCCGGCCACATTCAAATTCTAACATTGAATTAGCCCAAAATCCCAATTTCTCCTTTTATTGATTAATTAATAAATCTTAAAGACCCTGTCATCTTAATCGTCCCATCATCTGAACCCCATTTATATTTTGTCGTGACAAAGACGAGCAAATGGCGAATACCATCTCTATTGTGCTTAGTTTCACTTTGTGTATCTGGATAATTTAATTAATTCTGGTTCATTCTATGAAAACATTGAAGAGGACGATGATGTTAATCTACTCAACCTCAATCCTATTTTTTTCCCAACAAATCCAATGATTTGACTTTCGTCAAGAGCTTAATTTGCATATCCAATAGGCTCTACTCCTTCGGGGGTGCCCTCTCAGTGTGATGATACAATAAATTCTAAGGACTGGATTGGAGTACAAGTATGGCAAATCAGAGGTCCGATGTCAATGGGAACCAATCACATGAGCGGCCTTTGTCTCTGGTGCTACAAACGCCCGCAAAGAAGAACCCCGGGGTCGTCCTAGGTTTAGATACTTCAATTCCTATAGACCTAAGTTGAAAGTTATATTTGGTAAGTGATTGAGTATGATTTACCCATTCAAGGTCTTCTCTTATAGGCACTTATAGGCAAAGGTGACTTTGTTAACCTAACTTGGCAAAGTAGTCGTCCCACATTTGGGCTTTTGAGGTGACAAAGATGTGCGGAAGATTGGGTCTTCCAAACAGTGGGCCTCGTCTTATCCTCTAATCGATTACCACTTACATTGTAAATGTGTTGCGATTTAATAGGGTCACATGTTCACGTGTAAAATGACATATTTATCCCTCAACCTCATTTTTCGATGCTTTAAAACCAAACTCTTCGGCATAAGAAAGTCAAGGTTAAACCATCACCACGTCCTCCCTTGTTTGACGAGTCATCCACATATAAATTCCAGAGGTTACCTTTGCATTTTTTAACAATGCTTGGCTCGACCTCGAGTGCTGGGATTGTGTCTTTTTCGTTCTTGGTGGTTCAATCCACTATAAAATTAGACAAGGCTTCTTAGTCCTTTATGGACGATCGAGATTGAAAATGAACATCGAACTTGTTGATCTCAATTTACCACTTCACCAATCTCCATGGTGTGTCAAGATTATGGAAAATCTGCCTCAGAGGTTGGTTGGTGAAACTACCACTGTGTGCCTGAATATAAGGGCCACAACAATGTATGCTAATTTCTCACTTTGGATAACGTAGCTCTGCACCTCCAAGGATTCGATTTACGTAGTAACTTATCCTCTGCACTTTATCCTCCTCTCTAACCAGTAATGAACTTACTGCAGCATCTGAAACTCCAAAATAGAGGTACACCACATCTCTTTGTGGGGCTTCGTCAGAAGCGGTGGTGAACCTAAGTAGGATTTTAGGTCATCATAAGCCTTTTGACACTCGTTTGACCATGATAATGATGTTGCATTCCTCAAAATCTTGTGAACTTTTCTTTGTGATTTCGACAAAAATCAACTAAGGCCGTTAATCGTCCTGTGAGCTTCTGAACTTCTTTCACTGCCTAAGGAAGGTTCATGTCTAGCAAAGTGTGCATTGGCATCTATTCCTCATTGGGTGACTGTTTTGCATGTAATTGTGGTGTTTTTCTCGTGTTTTTAATTAGGTTTTAGTGTCATTTATAGTGGTTTCGAGTCAAGTTTTATTAGGTTATTCGGTTATTTTCTCATATTTTTGTTTTTCATGTTTCTTTTTGATTTTATACATAATATAATTAAATGGGTTTAATTAATTTGAAGTTTGGTGAAATTCTTGGGATTTTATGTTTCGAATTCTCATTTCATAGGTGGCTCTATAATTTGAGTTCAAGCCAAGGCATGGAGGCCCGAAAACTCAAGCTAAGCCGCGCCAAGGCGTGCCAAAAGTTGCGCCAAGAAAAAGCTCCTCAATGGCAAACATTCTGTAGCCAAGGCGTGCCCAGCCACGCCCAAATCCGTGCCCAGCCACGCCCAAATCTTCGCCCAGCCTCCTTGGCAGCGCCCTTCCTCGCGACTGGCACCCAAGTCTGTGCCAATTTAGGCGCCCAAAGTCGCGCTTGCCTGCGCCCCTGCCTGCGCCCCTGCCCAGCGCCTTGTGCCTATTCTAGCGCCCACTTCAGCGCCCAACAGCGCCTGCCTGCGCTCATGCCCCTACCCAGCGCCTTGCGCCCATTCTCGCGCCCAACCTCACTCCAGATCGTACCAAACCTCAAGCCAGGGTGCAAAAATGGGTCAAAATTGGTCAAACCTGGGAAATTCAAGCCTTAAAGCCCAAATTGACTCATTTAACCCCAATTAAACCTAATATAAATAGAACACAACTCTCATTTTGTAAAGGAAGCCCCCATTCTCCCAACCCATGCTTAGGTTTGGGTCTTATTTTCTCTCTCTAGTTCTTAGATTTAATTTCAAGCATTTCCTTGGGTTTGTAAGCCTAAGAAGAATTCAAGTCATCACTTGGATTTTATTTTTTTCTATTTCATTTCAAGTTTGTTGTTCCTTTCCTTAATTAAAGTAAGATTTCTTTTTAATTTCATTTTTTCCTTTAATTTTCATGCTTGTTCTTCATTTTATGAATTTTGCCTTAGCTCTTAGATTAATTATTTGATCTTGTGAATTGGCTATGTAATCTAGGTGAGTGACACATCTAGATCATAGATCGAGTCTTTCATCATTTTTATTTTGAGTATTTCATATGCTTACGATTGTTCTTCAATTTATGCATTTTATCTTAGCTATTAGAATTGTTGTTTGATCTTTTGAATTGGCTATGGAATCTAGGTGAGTGACACACCAAGATCATAGGCCGAGTCTCGGATCATTTTTATTTTGATGTTTTTCATATGCTTTATTCTAGTTTTTATTTTCATGTATAGTTTCATGTTGGATCCTAGATCTACTCTTCATTTCTAGTTATTTCTCATAAAGTTTTTAACTTTCACGTCAACTTTTGTTGCTCTTTCCATTGATGCTTTCGATTTTTGTTAATTTGAATTATTTCAGATTTTATGTTCATACATGCATAGTTGTACCTTAGGTTTTCATGCTTGTACTTGGTGAAACTTTGCTTTTTATAGCTTATTTTCATTATTGCTTGAAGTTTCCATTGGGTATTCACACGAAGCATCCTAAATACTTGCACTTATGTTTCCTAGTTAGTTTATTTTCATAGTTTCTCATCATTTTCCATTTATTTTCGTTTTCATTTAATTTTCACAAGCTAAAAACACATAGATCTCTATAATCAATTGAATTCCAATAATACCAAGCCATGAACCCATTTTTTTTATTTTCTTCACCACTAAAAACTACAAAACAAAATGGCACCATTGTGACTCGGCTAGGTTAAGGTTTTCGAATTGATTTTAGTTTTGTTTCTAGCTTTCTTTTGTATTTGACGTTTCTTTCTTTTCCTCGTGGCATACATTTCACACTCTTATGGTAATGGAGATTACATTCCTAACATGGGAGGGTATGGTACAAACCATGTTGGGAATGGGATGATGTATAATGGCTTTGGCAACATGAGAGGGCATGGTGCAAACCATGTTGCCAATGGTGGAATCGGCTATGGACAACCCAACATGGTAGGGCATGGTGCAAACCATATTGGGTCTAGTGGCTTCACGGGTACGAATGGTCTGTATGGAGGATATGGAGCTCCCAATCACTTTCCAAATATGCATAATCCGACATCCGATCTATACGGTGGTTATAATGCTCCCAATCAATGCACAAAATATGTCTAATGGAGACTTTGTTAGTCTAAATGGGAACGTTGGTGGTCAATATCCAAATCCCGACCCGTATCGAGGTCCTCATACTTACAATTTCAATCGTACCCCAATTGATGCCACTAATAGTGCTCAAGATCCCGATTTGTATGAGTTATTTGGCAGTGTGAGCTCCGATTCACCCCCCCCCCCCCCCCCCCTCTTCCACACTATGGGAGACATTAATAAAGCGTTTTGGGGAATGTTAACTCCACCTCGCGTATCCCTCCCTCTCGAGAGAAATTCTTCTCAATCTATGTTTTATGGTGCTAATGACATGAGTGAAGTTTCTTCCTCTCGGGAGCTTGAGTTGAAAAAGAGATTAGCGGCTTTGGAGGCTCAATATGTCGATGTTTCATTCCGAGGAGGTATATAGAGGCCATGGATATCAAGTGGGACATGGCTGTGCTAGACCATCTTTTGCCCCATCGACCCCACTTGGGTAAAGGAACTTCACGATGGCCTACACAAGTCTTCAAACCCATACAAGTCACCAACCTCTAAAGTCCCTATGCCTTCTCCTTCAAAAATATCTTATGAAGATTGGTTACATATGGACATGATCAAGAAGTTGGCCGAACAAGTTTATATGGAGGAAAGGAGCAATGAGGAGGAGGTTGGCCGGGAAGTCTATATTGAGGGTTGTTGTGCGGATGATGAGCCCCTTATTCATAACAATGAGTCCATTTTGTTTCAATGCACCAACGAATTGAGTGAAAGAGATTATGATTATATCGTTGAGGGAAACGACAAAATTTCGGCAGGGGAGGTGGAGATTGTTGATGACAAGTTGGGAGTCGATCCCATCGATAGGCTTGCAGAGTATCTTGAGGGGATCAGTGATCTGTTCGAGTTAGTCCCCAACGAGGCCGAGAGGAGGCACAAGCCCGAGCTTAAGCCTTCTCCATATCCCCTCAAGCGTGTCGATTTGGAGGAAGAGGAGAGCAAGCTGATTATCATCTTTGCAAATTCGAATCGAGGAGAAGAGGAGAGGTCACTTGAGGCGCTTAAGGTTCATAAGGGTGCTATTGGTTGGATACCCGGAGTTATTATGGGAATTAGCCCTTGGACTTACATGCATAAAATCGTCTTGGAGAATGATGTTAAACCATCTCAAGAATTCCAAAGGCATTTGAACCCTAATTTTAAGGAGATAGTGGAAGACAAGAAAGTGAATTGTTAGAGGAAGGACTAATACTCGACATTTCTGGTAGTGAGTGGGTGAGTCCCATCCTCATAATACCAAGGAAAAGTGATATATCCATTGTCGAGGATGAAAAAGGAAAGTTGTTGGCCACGAGGGCTACAACGGGATGGAGGATGTTGATCGATTTTAAGGAGTTAAATGCGGCCACCAAGAAAGATCATTACCCTCCCCCGTTTATCGACCAATGATGGACAAGCTAGACAATTATTATTCCTTCTATTTCTTGGATGAGTCATCGGGTCACTTTAAAACAACAATTCCACCCGAAGAGCAAGCCAAGACAACTTTTACTCACCCGTTTGGGACATTCGCTTTTCATCAAAAGCCATTGCCATTACGCGACGCTCCGAGAACGGTTTGAAGATTGGACCCTCCCGACAAGGAGGTTGTTACTTTGGTGGATCCTCCCATCTCAGCCTCCCCATAATCAAGAAGGGAGTTCGTCAAGCTAAGGATGTAAAACAAGCGCTTCTTGGGAGACAACCCGTGTTCTTTTCATTTATTTCTTTTATTTTTACATCTCTTTATTTCTTACTTCCTTATTATATAAAAATCCAAAAACATTCGAAAAACTGAAAAACTAAAAAATCTTGTGTTGTCTTTTGGTTCTTTTTATCCCTCAGTTTTGTTTTGAGTCATGTGCATATTTTCTTGAGTTTTTAATTTTGTGTGATTTCTTTTATAGTGTTTTGTTTTCGTACTCCAACCTTGGTCGATTTGATAAGATAGTAGTGTTCATGGAGCCGGGAGAAACAAGCCATGCTCGGTTTTTATTCGTATTGCTTGATGCTTAAGTGGACCCCACCGAGCTCGACCCAAACTCGCTCGATTAAGGAAGCTTCTATCTCGCCCTCCCTTTACTTTATTTTCATTAAAATGCGATAAGGGTATTGCATGGTTTAAGTGTGGGGTGGGTAGGTGATTAGGTCCGGGTGTCACAAAGCATGTTTTGTCTTTCTTAACTCGAGCCTTGGCGAAGTGACGCTTACTAATTGCGCGTTTATATGGTTGAGTCGTTTTTGTGTCTTTATTATATTGTTGAGCAATCACCATATGCTTGGAAGTTTGATAGTTTACTTGTCGAGTTTTTGCATGTATATACCCTCTTGTGTGAGGAGTTGAATTTTTGTGCTTCGTCCAAAACCCGCCTATATATATATAATCAACATTTACTCATGAAAAGATTGCAAAGCTCTAAAAACTCTTTTGATTTTGTTTCCAAAACCCGGTGCAAACTAGTGAGTAGCCTCGTGTTATTTATCAGTTTTGCTTGCATTTTTATGGAAATTGCATTGAGGAGGCTTGATTTTGCTCGTAAATGATTGAATTTTGAAATGACCTTGAGGCACATATATCACCCTTATTCAGGCAATATCAAAATATATAAATTACTTAAAAGTCCAAAATGAGCTTATACCCCATTTCTTGTTAGCCGAGCTCGATTTTAGGTCTTATATCTTCATTAATTGTGAGGTGAGAGAGTGTGTTGTTAGTTGACTAGGAATGTGTGGAAAATCAATTGTTGGTTTTGGGTTTTGAGTTACTTATTTACAAAAAAAAAAGAGATATATGAAAAAGATAAAACTCCAACACAAATCAGGAAATGTGATAAAGTGTGCGTCCTAGCGAAAAGTCTAATTCCAGGCTAAGTTTAGAAAAAAGAAGCAAATTCAAAAAGCTTTTAAGTGTTGTGAAATAAAGTTGGAAAAGTGTGTGAGTGTACAAAAGGATTTCGAACGAAAGTTTGGTGATTTAGGGAAGGGTGAAGCGATTTTAAGCTTCAGACTTTAGAAGTTAGGATTTCGTGTGTTATTGATCACGTTTGATCGTGTGTTAGCCACTACATCCAAATATTTCATACCTTACCAAAGAGCCAACATTACAACCCGAAATATGACCTCTTTCGATTCTTGTTTGGTCATGTACAATGGGTGATTTTGAGTTTCCAATTTGTAAAATCTTGACAAGGTGCATGCATTGTCTGACTTGAGCGTATACACGTCCCATATAAAATAAACACTTGAGCGAATTGAGTGAACATCCTCAAAATTCAATCTGAGAGGAAGTCATCGATTTGGTTTTCATTTGAGAAAGAGTAATGATTTGCATCTTTTTGTACATATTTTCATTTTCGATTTTGTTTCACGTTGCGTGTTTTTCGCTTGCTTTTTGTTGCTTTAGGAGTCGGGTTGGCCGTTTTTCGTATTTCTAGATTTTCTTAGTTTTTGTATGTTTTGTTATTAATTTTCGTAGATTTTCACGTTTCCGTTTTTCTTGGCCGTAGGACGTCCAAGCGGGGCCCACGCTCATTTGGGATCGTTGATACTCGACTCGGGAATGGACGGACAAAGCAAAGAAGCGCAGCGGATGAGGTTCGACAAACTGGCGGACGCGAAAAGAACGAGAAATCGAGCCGGGCGCTGGAATCCAGTCGACCGACTGAATGTTCAGTCGATCGACTGACCTTTAAGTCGATCGACTGACCCGGCTAAAATCGACTGGATTCCAACGAGTTTTGAAGTTTTTGACATGGCAGTCGATCGACTGCCTACTTGACCGATCGACTGCTGTCGATCGACTGGGTCCTCTCAAGATCGACGGAATTACAGGGCTTCAGGCCATTTTGACATCGCAGTCGATCGACTGCCGACACGATCGATCGACTGCCAGTCGATCGACTGCTTTTTCTCAGTCGATCGACTGAAAAGCAGATTTTTTGAAGATATTAGCAATCAGACGTCATTTCAAGAAGACAACTTGCTCCTGATAGCTTTCTTCCTCAAGGAAGCTCCCCAAACCAGCTTTTTCTCCAGTTTTTCATATTTTACTTATTTTAGTTTCTAAAATTCCTAGTAATTAGTTATGGATTAATCAAGCTTAGACCTTAGTTGTGTAATGTTCAAGCTTTGTTTTAAGCTCTCTTTTGTGAAGAATCATCCAGCTTTCAAGCTTCTCTCCTTCAAGCTTTTGTAATCACATACATTTGGTAATATCCTTCTATAATATAGTTTAATTTTCATGTCATTCCTTTTTAATATTGTGTTGTATTATGGATCATTAGTTTAGTGTTTCTTTTGATCGTCAAATTTTCAATTTCATTTTATAGCTTTCTAGCTTATGAACTTATGCTTTTAAGTTATTAAGTTGAAATCAATTTCTAAGTTAGTAAAAGTTATTAAGATCTTCCTTTTTAAACCCTTGATTAATGCTAAGTATTTATGTTGACTTATTCAAATAAGTTGACTTTGATTTTCCCTCCATTTCCCTAATTTAAATTATTAAGTTTTTAATTAGTTAATTAGTTTAAATTGATCGTTTTTAATATAAGCTTTAATTTCCTTTAAGAGATTTTCATATTTTTAAATCTTAATTTTCAATTTCATTCTTAGTTATAAGAAACCGAAAAATGATTACCGCTTTCTAGGGTTAAATTAGCTTAATCGAACCGACAATAAGAACAACTAAGAAACCGAAAGCCGATCACATCCATCCTCGAGAGACACGACTCGGGACAACTCACCGCACCTACAGTCGACTCCGTACTATTGCGGAGACGATTTCTAGAGCGTCGAGAAATCTTCGATCAAGTAATACGAGAAATGCTTGACGATAACGAGTTCATGTTGATACTTTCATCATATTAATTAGGATAAGCACAAAGGTTTTTCTTTTTTGCATAGTGTTCATTGCATGTATCTTTTTGTTGTTTGAGGACGAACAAACTGATAAGTGTGGGGTGGTTATTTTGCATGTAATTGTGGTGTTTTTATCGTGTTTTTAATTAGGTTTTAGTGTCGTTTATAGTGGTTTCGAGTCGAGTCTTATTATGTTATTCGATTATTTTCTCATTTTGTTATTTTTCGTATTTCTTTTTGATTTTATACTTAATTTAATTAAATGGGTTCAACTAATTTGAGGTTTGGTGAGATTCTTGGGTTTTTATGTTCAAAATCCTCATTTCATAGGTGGCTCAATAATTTGAATTCAAGACAAGGCATGGAGGCCCAAAAACTCAAGCTAAGCAGCGCAAGGGCGTGCCAAAAGTTGCGCCAAGAACAAGCTCCTCAATGGCAAACATTCTGAAATGTTAGCCAAGGTGTGCCTAGCCACGCCCAAATTCACGCCCAGCCTCCTTGGCAGCACCCTACCCAGCGTCTAGCGCCCAAGTCTTTGCCAATTTTAGCGCCAAAAGTCGCGCCTGCATGCGACCATGCCCCTGCCCCTGCCCAGCGCCTTGCGCCCATTATCGTGTCCATTTTAGCACCCAGCAGGGCCCAAAGTCGCGCTTGCCAGCACCCATGCCCTTACCCAGCGCCTTGCGCCCATTCTCGCGCCCAATCTAAGGCCAGATCGCGCCAAACCTCAATCCAAGGTGCAAAAATGGGTCAAACTTGGTCAAACCTGGGAAATTCAAGCCTTAAAGCCCAATTTGACCTATTTAACCCCAATTAAACCTAATATAAATAGAACACAACTCTCATTTTGTAAAGGAAGCTCCCATTCTCCCAACCCATTCTTGGGTTTGGGTTTTATTTTCTCTCTCTAGTTCTTAGATTTAATTTCAATATTTTCTTGTGTTTGTAAGCCTAAGAAGAATTCAAGTCATCACTTGAATTTTATTTTTGCTATTTCATTTCAAGATTGTTGTTCCTTTCCTTAATTCAAGTAAGCTTTCTTTTAATTTCATGCTTTCCTTTATTTTTCATGCTTTTTCTTCATTTTATGAATTTTGCCTTAACTCTTAGATTAATTGTTTGATCTTTTGAATTGGCTATGGGATCTAGATGAGTGACACATCTAGATCTTCGATCGAGTCTTTGATCGTTTTTATTTCAAGTATTTCATATGCTTATACTTGTTCATTAATTTATGCATTTTGCCTTAGCTATTAGAATTGTTGTTTGATCATGTGAATTGGCTATAGAATCTAGGTGAGTGATACACCAAGATCATAGACCGGGTCTCGGATCATTTTTATTTTGATGTTTTTTATATGCGTTATTCTAGTTTTTATTTTCATGCATAGTTTCATGTTGGATCCTAGATCTACTCTTCGTTTCTAGTTATTTCTCGTAAAGTTTTAAACTTCCACGTCAACTTTTATTGCTCTTTCCATTGATGCTTTCGATTTTTGTTAATTTGCATTATTTCAAATTTTATGTTCATGCATGCATAGTTGTACCTTAGGTTTTCATGCTTTTACTTAGTGAAACTTTGCTTTTTATTGCTTATTTTCATTATTGCTTGCAATTTCCATTGAGCATTAGCACGAGGCATCCTAAATACTTGCATTTACGTTTCCTAGTTAGTTTATTTTCATAGTTTCTCGTCATTTTCTATTTATTTTCGTTTTCATTTAATTTTCACAAGCTAAAAACACATAGATCTCTATAATCAATCAAATTCGGATAATACCAAGCCATGAACCCATTTTTCTTTTATTTTCTTCACCACTAAAAACTACTCTTCAGTGACCATGTAAGCGAGGAAGTTTCTAGAGTTACTCCAAAGTCTTACTTATTAGGGTTGAGCTTCTTCTTATAACACCTCAGTATCAGTATTGCAAAAGTTTCTACCAAATCAACTATGTGGTTCTTTGCTAATGAACTCTTCACTAGCATGCCATTCACATGCATCTCAATAGTGCGCCTAGTTTGATCTTTAAAATATTTATTACCAACCTTTTGGTACGTAGCCCATTCGTTAATCAATCCAAAGTGCATGACTTTGTAGCAGTTAGCATTGTCATACAAGATAGCCCGGTTCGGGGCGGTCAGCCATGGACTGGTCTCAAAAGGAGTGGAGCGGGATCAACCCATTCCTATGTGAGCTCTAAATCCCCTATGTGGCCCGCAATAGTAGGTCTGTGGGCTAAATGGGCCAGCCACAGGTCCTTACTTCTCTAGAGGCCACAACATCACGTACAAGGACATGCCCAAAAATGCACAAAAATAGGGGCGAGTAAGATCGAATTGGACCCAAAAAATCAAACCGTACTGATTAAATGGTGTGTTTTGATTTGATTCGATTTTTTCATGAAAATGGTTTCAGTTCGATTTTGAGAAATTAGGGTTTTGGCTTTCAGTTAAGTTTTTGTATAGAAAAGTACAGTTTGCATGGTAGTAAATCGAAATTTGGCACTTCTATTATATTTTCTTTATTTTAAATACCTACCAAGATTTTAGAAAAATAATATTTTTTTCATTAAATGACATAAATTTACTATTATTCCCATTAAATTCTAAATCGATAAGTAAAATAGAACCGCACCGTTATATTCGGTTCAATGCGGTTTGGTTTTTGAAAAATATGCATCGGTTTGAATTTTGTTTGAGATAACATTACAGTTCATTTTTCTGGTGGTTCGGTTCGGTTACCGGTCGTTTGCTCACCTCTACCCAATGAAGAAAAATAAACAAGTAATTAAGTAAAATTAAAAAAGAGAAAATATTTGTTTTTGTTTAAAGAGATAAGGAGTTCTCTTCAAGAACGAAAAAAAAAGAAATTTTTTTCTCTTAGTGAAAAATATGTATTTGATATGGACCAAAATGTCCACACGTGATATTACTTGATATGTGTGAGTATTTGTGAAAGGCGACCTCATTTCCTGGAGAGGGTGTTCTTCTGGGAGGTGAGCGAGCTGGATGATTTCAATAAGAAGTGGACGAGCTGGTTTTGTAGAGTAGCGACCTGTAGTATGAGGATGAGTTCTCATATAGGGTCGTGACCTCTTATGTTTTGTGCAGTGTTTGAGCTCGGTTATGGGCTTTGTGAATATCAAGCCTATGGGCTTGATATGAATGGTTTATGGTGTCTTGTCGGATTTTGTAGAAGGAACAACAGGCCTAGGCCTATTATGGTAAGAGATTTGTTATGTATGGGAACTTAATATACAGGAGGAATCCTAATTATGAGTCGATTGTAGAGTTGTATTATTCATGGAATTATGGTAGGAGAAGGTAACTCTTGACTTGGGGAATACTTCTCTTGTCTCTATAAAAGGAGGTGCATACCCCTCTTTATCCTTTATGTTGATCTTGCTTTATCATATTATTGAGTTGTTCAGTAGAAGTATTGAGTGTTTTGAACTTGCTTTTGACTTAAGCATCGGAGGGCCTTAACGGGCTCAAAATCCGACCCGTTCGAGGTGCTGTTTTGCAGGACCATCTAGGTCGCTTGGAGGTTCGTTGAGGGCTTGGCAGGTCGATGCGATGTATTAATGATCTACTTGAGGTCGCTAATCTCTATTTGAGGTCAGTACCCTCTATTCTTGGTAACCAATCGATTTGGATTTATCAAGTAGCGCCTTCTGTGGGAAAGAGGGACATCGAGTCCTTGAGAAAAAGGCGTGAGAAATCTTGTAAAAAAAACATGAAGGATAACATAATACCTAAAACTTTGCACTATGGTTCTGAGTCGGACAAACAAAAAAAGAAGAACAGGGCGGCGGGCGTCGATGAAGGAGATGTGATGAAAGGTGGGCAGACACCTCCACAGGTGGATCCGACATTCTAGGGCTTGGATGGTGCACCACCACCCTCCCCAAAGCATCGGGATGGAAAGGAACCAGCGGAAAGCTTGAGGACGCCGGAGGTGGTGGTGCAGAAAGTAATCCATATAGGAACGAAAGAGTGGAAGGACTTACCCAAGGATAAGCCTTGTCAGATTAACAAGGGGTTCTTAGAGGGGCTTATGGATTTTGTGCCTTTGGAGAAACAGGAGGAATTGCATAGGTATCTAGCAAGCGGGCTGGGTACTCAGAAAGAGAAGAAGGACGATCTTAACAACGAGAGGGAGGAGAAGTCGATAACTGAGAAGGCAAAACAGAACGAGAGGTCTCCGTCCAGGAAGTCTTCTCATGGAAGGAGGGTTCGAAGTAAACATAAGTACGAGGACACATCCAGCTCTACCACATCCACAACTCACAAGCGCAAGGGGAAGGGAGTGAAGGTGGAACGAAGTCATTACCAGCGACTCGCCGACATGACAAACATACTAGCGAAAGCGAAACTCAGACCTCGGGGACGGATGGTGAATCTCGAGATAAAACCTGTAAGAGTCGTATCAGGTACACTGAAGGAAGGGACGAAAATGAGATGGGACAAGGAAATAAGGCTTTTAGAGATATGCAGGAGGCCCTGCTGAAGCTACAAAAACGAGTGGAGGGAGGGAAGCTCGACGGAGATGAAAGGCATCCCTTCTCAGATGATTTGTTACAGGCCGTGGTATCCAAGGGGTATAAGGCCTTGGAATTTCAATATCGAGGAGTGACCGATCCAATCGATCACCTATAGCTCTTTGAGAATGCGAGGAGTTACTCGGATGTTGTAGCATGTTGGGCCTTTGTGTCTACTTTGAGGGGAATTGCACAAAACTGGTTCTATCAGTTGCCACGGGGAAAAGTTACCAGCTACCAGGTGTTGCGAGCTACCTTCTTAATACAATTTTCTAGTGTGCGACAGAATGCAAAGATGGCACAGTCGCTCTTTACTATGGTAAAACGACCTGATGAGACATTGAAACAGTATGTCAATAGATTCACTAATGCCACTCTAGAAGTGCCTATGGCAACTGACGATATGAAGGCTGGAGCTTTACACCAGGGACTGAGGATAGAGGACTTACGAAAATCTTTGGTCAAGAAAGAGGCACGGACGTACGACGAAGTATTGGAGAGATGTCATAAGTATATACAGGTGGAGGAAGCTGAAGAAGAACATCGGCTGCGTTTCGGTAGAGAGATCGTAGATACGGGAGGTATGTGTGTCCAGGAGGGAACTAAGAAATGAGCCTAAGAGGGTGATGCGCGGGCTCTTGGCCTCGAATGCAGGAGGTAGTGGGAAGCAAGAGACGAGTGCGCGGAACCGGAAGAATGAAGATTTTACTCCATTGGCCTATCTGCAGGCTAAAGTGTTTACTATTATGGAGCGTTTGGTACCTAATGCTATAAAATGGCTGAAGATCGTACGCCAATTCCTACACACCCCAAGACCAATTCCTTTTGTCTGTTTCATAACAATTATGGACATTTTACTGAAAGTTGCAGACATTTCAAGGAGGAGATAGAAAGGCTTATAAAAGCTGGACATCTATAAAGATAGAGAACTAAAAGAGCAGGAGCGACCATTTCCTCTGCCGCTGCCGAGGGATCCACCTCAGGATCAGGTCGTGAGACAACAACAGAGGAATCAGGGACATAATGGCCCACGGAGGAATAAATGGAGGATAAGTATGATCTCGGGTGGACCAACTGATGGGGATTCCAACAATGCGCGAAAGAGGCATACTAAGTCAGCTCGCTTGGGAACCTGGGAGGTCGCTAGTGTGAGTCGGAAATCACAAATGGAAGGGTCTGTCATCTCCTTTGGTTCTAATGATCAACGCGGACTATAGGAAAATCATAATGACAAAGCTGAGGTGGCGGGATATGAAATCAGTAGAATTTTTGTGGATAACAGGAGCTCGGTAAATATTATCTACACATATTGTCTTAAGAAGATAGAATTGGAAAAGAAGGCGCGACCTGTGAATACACCCATATATGCTTTTAATGGTGCACATGTGAATACTGAAGGAGAGCTGACATTGCCAGTAGTATTGGGGAAGGATGAGTTACGAGCGGAGAAATGTTTGAGATTTTTTATTGTCCGGGGAAGGTCGGCATATAACGTTATATTGGGCCTACCTGCCCTCAATGCTTTCCAAGCGATAACATCGACCTATCACATGAGTATTAAGTATCCGGTGGGTGACAAAGTTGGGGAAGTTATTTCAGAATAGAAGGTCGCGAGATCGTGCTATCAGTTGACAGTCAGGAGAGGTTTAATAGAAAATAAACGTGAAAGGGATGATGGCCAGTCAGAAGGAGTGCTTAGTGCAAATAATATAAAGGAGCAGGAGAATTCCGTTCAACCGAATGAAGAATTGATGGAAATCTCGTTAGAAGAAGGTCGCCCAGAATATACTACTAGGATGGGCACCTTAATACCTGAGACATTAAGAAGCGAACTAGTGAATTTGTTGAGAGAGTTTCGGGATGTATTTGACTTTGGGGATGGAGAGCTAACAGGAGTATCACCTGAGGTCGCACAACACCATTTGAACGCCAATCCAGAGGCGAGGTCAGTAAAGCAAAAGAGGAGACATTTTGGGCCAGAGCTGGATAAAGTGATTGAAGAAGAAGTATAAAAATTGCCGAAAGCCGATCATATAAGGGAAACCCAATTTCCTGAATATCTGTCCAATGTTGTGATGGTGCCAAAGTCGGCACAAACGTGGAGGATGTGCGTGGATTTTGCGATCTGAATAAAGCTTGCCCAAAGGATCACTATCCCTTACCA
The DNA here is from genome assembly GCA_014905375.1 of Phtheirospermum japonicum. Taxonomy (NCBI): domain Eukaryota; kingdom Viridiplantae; phylum Streptophyta; class Magnoliopsida; order Lamiales; family Orobanchaceae; genus Phtheirospermum; species Phtheirospermum japonicum. The sequence goes on along the minus strand of BMAC01000883.1, from coordinate 178,224 downwards.
CACATCGACCAGTTGGTAGACTCAACCTCAGGGTGCGAGCTGTTGAGTATGATGGATGCTTCGCAGGGGTATCACCAAATACCTCTTATAGAGGAAGATCAGCCTAAAGTGAGTTTTGTTACGTCTATGGGGACTTATTGTTTTGTGTCCATGCCCTTTGGGTTGAAGAATGCTAGAGCGACCTATCAGAGATTGGTGGATCGGATGTTTAGAGATTTGCTGGGATCCACCATGGAGGTTTATGTTGATGACATGATGGTTAAGAGCAAGAAAGCTGAGTCCCATGTGGAGGACTTACGAAAAACATTTGTTATATTGAGACAGTACAGGATGAAGCTTAATCCAAAGAAGTGTGTGTTTGGTGTACTATCAGGGAAGTTTTTGGGTTATATGGTGACAGAGCGAGGAATTGAAGTTAACCCAGAGAAGGTGCGAGCCGTTTTAGAGATGCCACATCCTCGTACAGTGCGAGATGTTCAGGTACTTACAGGTCGGATTGCAGGTCTTAGTCATTTTATTTCAAGGTCGGCGGAGAGAGGAGTCCCATTTTTCAGGTCACTTCGAAAAGGTTCCAGGTTTGAGTGGACGAAAGAAGCTGCAAATGCATTTGAAGAGTTAAAGAAATACTTGGCTGAGATTCCACTGTTGACTAAGCCACTGCCTGGAGAGGATTTGATATTGTACATATCTGTAGGCAAGGTCGCGGTGAGTTTGGTATTGATCAGGGAAGATGAAGGAACATAAAGGCCTATCTATTATATTAGCCGGATGTTACGAGGAGCCGAGTTGAAGTATTCTGAGCTGGAAAAAGGTGATTTTGCACTAATTTGCACAACAAGGAAATTGAGGCCGTATTTCTTGAGTCACAAAGTAAAGGTTCGTACTAATTTAGCTCTTAAGAAGGTTTTGAGTAACCCAAATGTATCTGGATGACTGGTGAAGTGGGCTGTAGAGCTGAGCGAGTACGATGTGGTTTACGAACCAAGGGTGGCTATTAAGGCACAAGTGTTAGCAGATTTTTTACAAGAAATGGGGCGACCTTCTGGTGTGGACGAAGAGGTAAAAGTGTGGACGATGTATACGGATGGTTCGACTATGGTGTCAGGAGCGGGGCTGGGTATTATGTTAACCAGCCCAGAAGGGGAGAATTTGGAGTTCGCGATCAAGTTGGGATATAAAGCGTCCAATAATGAGGCCGAGTATGAAGCTGTGTTGCAGGGTGTTAAAATGGCGAGTAATTTGGGAGCACGAAAGTTGTGGGCATATACGGACTCGCAGTTAATAGCTCGGCAGTTTGATGGTTCTTTTGAGGCTAAAGAAGAGCGCATGGCGATATATTTGGGTAAGTTGCGTGAGGAGGTAGCACGTCTTGAGGAGTTCGAGCTGGAACATTTGCCGCGAACTGAGAACACTCGGGCTGATCTGCTTGCTCGAATAGCAGGATCACTGGGAACTTGTGATACTCGGAAGATCACACTGATGGAGTTGGGCCGTAATAGTGTAGAGAAAGGGAAACAGGTTATGGAGATTTAGGAAAAAGATGATTGGCGTACACCTATATGGGATATCCTTGTTAAAGTAAAGGAGGGCACAGAGAAATTAACGACGAAGGAGACTAGAACAGCAGCTCGCTTTTGTGTGATACAAGAGGAGTTGTACAAAAGGTCACGCTTTGGACCTTTCCTGAAGTGTTTAGCTAAGGAATGAAGATTAGAAGTGTTGAAAGAGATACATGAGGGATATTGTGGAGATCATGCGTAAGGCAAAGAATTGGTGGGTGTAACGTTGCGAGCTGGTTTCTTTTGGCCAGGAATGAAGGCTATGGCTAGCGATCTGGTGCGAACGTGTAAGAAGTGCCAAATGCATGCACCAGTTATCCATATACCGGCAGAAGAGATGATGGTTATGAGCTCGTTGTGCCCGTTCGTTCAGTGGGGAATTGATATTGTTGGTCCTTTTCTAAAAAACCCAGGTAACAAGGAGTATATGGTGGTGGCGATTGATTATTTTACAAAGTGGGTGGAGGATGAGGCTGTTACTGGGATAAGTGAGCAGCACATGATGGATTTTATTTTTAATAAAATATTTTGAAGGTTTGGTGTGCCGCGAGTGTTAGTATCTGACAATGGAACCCAGTTTAATGGGAGAAAGATTTGAAACTGGTGTAAGGAGATGGGGATGAAGCAACAGTTTGCTTCTGTGGCACATCCTCAAACTAGTGGGCAAGTCGAAGTTACTAATCGCAAAATTGTGCAGGGACTTAAGTTACAACTGGAGAAGGTAGAGGGATGATTAGCACGAATTTGTCTTGATTTTTATTAGTATTTTAGTTTATTTTTGCTATTTGTTTTTGGTATAAGTTGGATGATTTAAGCTTAATTCCGTATTTTTATAGTTCCAACTTATTTTACCATATTTTAATCGTAATTGATGCAAACAAGTGATTATTTTTTATTTTTCACTTTACAGCTAAGTAACCGGAAGAGTTCAGCACGCAAAGGATGGAGTATGATGATCGAGAGACAAAGATCGAGCTTTCCGGTGAAGGAGTAGCAAGAATTTGATGCTGCAGATTA
>BMAC01000883.1:129829-169035 GCA_014905375.1 Phtheirospermum japonicum | reverse complement strand
TTCAAGTTCCAATTTTCTCGACCAAGATCAACCATCCATAGTCCGAAATTACAGCAATCGTTCAGCACTTTTTAGACATTAATAAGTTCTCTAAACTTTAGTTATTTCTTTTAAATTAATTCTTAGTTAATTTATGTTTTTAAGTATTTATTGCTTTCCGTTTGATAATTAGAATCGTTTGAACCATTGAATCGCTGAAGCTTTGAACCTTAGATTTCGTTTTTAATAATTAATTAGTTGCTGCGTTTTACCTTCGTTCATGCTTGGTGATGAGATTGTTCATGCTTAGTTCATTTATTGCTTATGATTGGTTAATTAGTTTATGATATGCAATTGCTTGAGAATTTTAGAATTAATTTTGTTCTTGAGAATTCATATGCTTGATAATCGTAATCGTAGTTCAATCCATGCTAGTTAATTATAGTTGGTTAATTAGTTTAATTTAATTAGTTCAAGATAGTTAGTTATTGCTTTTTAATCTCGTAGTTATAATTTTCAAAAAAAAACAAAATTTATACAAGTTCTCTTGTTAAACATTGTGATTAAACAAACATTAAAAATTCCGAACATCAGTCCTTGAGAGATAACTCGAGTTAAGCTTGTCAAACCTATGCGCGATCCCGTTATTTTGCGGGCGAGCTATTAGATTTTTGACAATTATTTATATAGTAGGCACACACAAAAGCTCGAATCAGGGGACTCTGGGAAGAAGAGCTCTCTTCGGTCCTATGGGCTTATCGAACAACTCCCCAGACCTCTACGGGCGAGTCACCATTCAGTTTGGTTTATGGTATGGATGCGGTTATTCCAGCAGAGATAGTAGGGGGCTCGCAACACTTGGCAACATTCAATGCAGAAGAGAATGAGAGATTAGCTCGGGGAGCGATCGAAACGATTGATGAAATATGAGAGAAGGCTGCAGCTCACGTTGAGCATTATAAACGAAGGATACAAGCTTCTTTTAACAAACGGGTTAAGCATCGTTGTTTCCAGGTTGGCGATCTGGTATGGAGGCGAGCTGACGCGCTACGCATGACTAAGAAGTTTGAGCCAAATTAGGTTGGTCCGTTTAAAGTTGTAAAAGTATTGCAAGGGGGAGCTTACATACTTGAGGATGCAAGGGGAAAACTTTTACCTAGAAGTTGGAATGTGGGTCATTTGAAGATGTATTATGCCTAGAGGGCGGATGTGGTGTGTTTGGGGCGGGAGAGGGTAACTCTTGTGTGGAGGGCACCTCTCTCGTTGCGAAGTGGTTGTTTCAGTGGGCTGATGCTTCTTTTAGGTCGGCGAAGTGGGGAGAGGGTAACTCTTGTTCGGAGGGCACCTCTCCCGTAGTGAAAGTGGTTGTTTCAGTGTGTTGACGCTTCTTTTAGGTCGATGAAATGGGGAGAGGGTAACTCTTGTTCGGAGGGTACCTCTCCCGTAGTGAAAGTGGTTTTTTCAGTGGGCTGACGCTTCTTTTAGGTCGGCGAAGTGGGGAGAGGGTAACTCTTGTTCGGAGGGCACCTCTCCTAAAGTGAAAGTGGTTATTTCAGTGGGCTGACGCTTCTTTTAGGTCGGCGAAGTGGGAAGAGGGTAACTCTTGTTCGGAGGGCACCTCTCCCATAGTGAAAGTTGTTGTTTTTATGAAAAGTAGGCTGACGCTTCTTTTAGGTCGGCGATGGGGGGAGGGCAACCCTTGTTTGGGGGGCACCTCTCCTACATAATGTTAGTAGTTGTGATGAGAAGTTGTTTGAAGTCGCAGTGGGGAAAGTTGTGTTATTACCACGGGAGAAGGTAACTCTGGACCGGAGGGCACTTCTTATGTATAAGGGTTATGATGTGAACATTGGGTGTTTTGGTACTGAATAAAGTTTTAGCGAGCTATGTTGATGGTTTTTATGGTTGAGTAATTATGAGTGTTCTTACTTGTGTAATTTCTTGCGCTCTTTGTTGTTTAGTGGATGATTGTTTTGTGTGAATTACTGTGTTTTATATGTTAGCATGATTGGATTGTTATGATTTGATTGGATGTGATTTCGCGCGACCCGTGTTAGTTAGTTGTGTGTAAAGTTGGCAGTTTGTATGAATTGTAAGTGCAGGTTTGCGAGTGTTTGGGAGTTATGTATATATTGAATAAAAACAAGTGTTTGCAGGAATAAAAGATTAATTGTACAGGTCTTTCAAACAGTTTTATCAGTAGTTTTGTCAGAAGTTGCAGGGGGAGGATTTTGTGTGCTTGGTTCGGTAGCGGGAAGCATATCTTTAGGTGGCGCATCTAGCTCGGATGAGAGCTTGGCAGAATGGATGGCTCGATCTTTCCATGATTACCACCATCTGGCATTTATGGGTTGCTTCATATTGCCTTTCCCGGTGCTGAAGGGGAACAATACCCTTCACGTCAAGATCGTAGGTGACTTTCATGGCTGCGAGCTGTTCCTTGATTATCCCTACAGCTTTACGGACCCATTCTCTTCTCCCCACGGCCATCTTGACAATATATAGGGTCGATTGTCTTGATCATCTCCTCCCGGTACGAACTTATGAATTTCTGGCCCACCTCGCTCACTAAGAAGGTTCGGGTGATGCCCTGCTCATGAGCTATCTTGATTTGTTCTTCTTTATTCCGCACGACCTCAAAATGTTTTATAACCTGTTCTAGGAGTTCGTTGGCCATGCGAGTTGTCTCATTCGTCAGGCTGGCCACTTGTCTTTTTAAAAGGCCTTTCTCCTCCTCGCTTGCACTCAGTCGTTTGCGGGCTTGGTCCAGTTCACCCTGCATCAGAGAGAGTTGTTTTGTGTGCTGTTTGGCTTGGGCGGTTAGCTCTTCGTAGGTTTTCTGCAGTTCATTATCTTCGGCATGGGCTGCGAGTTGGACGGCCACCGTGGAAAATAGGGTGTTCAACTGTTTACAACAAACACAAATAAAGAAGCACAGGATTAATACTTGCGTATTATGGAGTGAGTTGAGGGTCGGAGTGCGATGGAGAATATACCTAGGTCTGGGTGCGTTGTTGAAGAAGTGTTTTAATGGCGGCTGCATCCTCGCAGTTTACTAAGTCTTTTTCCAAGTTCGGCGAGTTGGATGTTGCGCCACGAAAGGCCTTACGAAGTCGCCTTCGCTTTGGAGCCGGTGAGTTGGGTCTCTTGGTAGAAGTTCGGATGGTTCGTTTCCCCTTCGAAGTCTTTTTATCTAGTTGGCTCTCTTCGAGCTCGTCTTCGACTTCCAGGTCCGTTTGCGCTCTGAATGCTTCGTTTAAGATCTCATCCACGCTAGGAATCGAAGGTGGAGGTGCCAAAGTGATCTCAGGCTATGGCTCGGTCTGCTCCACGATTTCCACCAAGCTTGAGGAAACACATGCTTCTCAAAAGGCATCTGTGAATATAAGTGAAGTGTTAGTATGGAGTATAATTGTTTAAATATAAGTGCAACATTTGTAACGCAGGGGACCTACCGAACTCTGATCGGGTTAACGCGAGGTCCGAGTCAAAATGGCGAGTATCAATGCACACATATCTGAAGACCTTAGATCGGCTGGTGAGCAGCACCACGTCAAATGGGCGCTTGCTCCACTCCGCGAACTGGTCGGAATATTTCTTGTATAGAATGGGGAAGTGTTTAGGGTTGGGAGGATTGGATTGTTTCGGGGTATGGTCTAGTAGCTCGGTTATGAAAGGCCATTCTTCAGTATTATGTACAAAAAAGAAATTCCTTTTCCATTCAGGAACCTTATTGGAAGGATTCACTAAGAAGCGGGATTTGCCCGTGCGAGTATCAAGGTAAAAAGAATGGCTTTGATATTTTATTTGAAAGCAAAAATGAAAAAAGCCGGGGTCGGGCTGAGTGTTATAATATTTACACAATATAATATAGCCCGCCAGATATTTCATAGAGTTGGGGGTTAATTGTAAAAGGTGGACTTTGTATAAAAGCGAGATTTCGATGTAAAATTTATGAGGAGGGAAACTAAATCCTGCCCTGAGTAGCTCGTCGAATAAGGTTATGTGTTGTGGGGATGGTCATAGGGGGTCCAAATGATGTGCGTCGGGTAGGACCATCTGATCTGTCTCAGGTAGGTTGATTGTTCGTTGGAGAAACTCCAATACTTCTGGCTCATGGAGTAGCCAATAGTTAACTTTAACTGGCTTGGTCGAGAAGGATAAGGGGGGTAGGTCGGAAGCATCTACGGAACGAGCTAGAGTCACGGGATTTTCCATAAAGTGTTCGCAAGGCGTTGGACCACTGGGTTTGAGTAATGGAATGCCCTTTGGAATGTTTGTGACGGCTAAGGGGAGGGAAGAGGAAGTTTTGGGGAGGACATCATCCTCTATTTCGTCGCGGGGGCTGGAGGTAGGAGAGGGGGACTGATTGCGTCTCCTCTGAAGGATATAAGGGTTCTCACTAGGGTTGGAATCGAGCGAGAGGGATGAGTTTTGAGAATTGAGATTAGAATATGCTACTCTCATCATGAATCAAAGCGTACAAAGAGGAGAAACAACATAAAACGCAACAATTCAGCAGATGTGATAGATACAATGTATATATGTGCTACTTGTGCGAATTAAAATTCATTAGTAAAAAGGAAGATTGGAGACTTACCCATTTTAGTATCCTGGAGGTCGGCGACGGGTCCTGAATTTAGTGATATTTTCTGGAAATTTTGAAGGTATGTGAGCTTTTTTGCAGAGCGGATATGGCGATGTATTTCAGGTAAAGTGGGAAATGGGGGAGATGAAGGGTTTTTGTATTGGGCGGCGGAAAGCTGATGGGACAGGTAGAAGTGGGAACGTAATTAGGGTTATTAAGAATGTTTTAGGCCATTTATTTTCGGCCCACTGGGTTTATTATACTCCGAGAAAATGAGGAAGCGACACGTACCCAACATGCTGTCAGATTGCATTTAATGAAGCTTAAAAGGGATGGGATGGACAGAGAGGCGTGTTTTGACTTTTGGGGTTGTTCATGATTATGTTTTTGAAATTATTTGAGTATCATTTCAGGTCGAAGAATAGCAGTCGTGTGTTTGGAGGTCGTCATGTATATAGTTGGGGACTTGGTCTGGGGACTTGCAGGTCGTCCCTCGTGAAATGATCATCTTAAAATAATGAGTTAGCTCAACGAGCTGATATTTTGAAGGTCGCAGCTATGCTTGGTATTTTTCAGTGGGGTGATGGGTATTATAGCTCGGTTTGTCGAGCTGTGCGATCCTGAAATATGGTAAGGTGGAATAGTGGTTTATTTATCTTTTTATGTTTTATTGTTATTTTTAGTGGTTGTGCTCGTTTGATTCTGTTTTACATGTCCTACCTAATTTCATACCTCAATTAGCTAGAACATGGAGGACTAGATGATATGGACCAATATGTCCACACGTGATATTACTTGATATGTGTGAGTATTTGTGAAAAGCGACCTCATTTCCTGGAGAGGGTGTTCCTCTGGGAGGTGAGCGAGATGGATGATTTCTTTAAGAAGTGGGCGAGATGGTTTTGTAGTGTAGCGACATGTAGTATGAGGATGATTTCTCATATAGCATCGTGACCTCTTATGTTTTGTGCAGTGTTTGAGCTTGGTTATGGGCTTTGTGAATATCAAGCATGTGGGCTTGATATGAATGGTTTATGGTGTCTTGGCGGATTATGTGGAAGGAACAACAGGCCCAGGCCTATTATGGTAAGAGATTTGTTATGTATGGGAACTTAATATACAAGAGGAATCCTAATTATGATTCTGTTGTAGATTTGTATTATTTATGGAATTATGGTAGGAGAAGGTAACTCTTGACTTGGGGAATACTTCTCTTGTCTCTATAAAAGGAGGTGCATACCCCTCTTTATTCTTTATGTTGATCTTGCTTTATCATATTATTGAGTTGTTCAGTAGAAGTATTGAGTGTTTTGAACTTGCTTTTGAATTATGCATCGGAGGGCCTTAACGGGCTCGAAATCCGACCCATTCGAGGTGCTTTTTTGCAGGACCAGCTAGGTCTCTAGGAGGTTCGTTGAGGTCTTGGCAGGTCGCTGTGACGTATTAAGGATCTACTTCAAGTCGCTGATCTCTATTAGAGGTCAGTACCCTCTATTCTTGGTAACCAATCGATTTGGATTTATCAGTATTTTAAGCTCTAAAACACCCAAGTATGATATGACCATTGAATAACACGAAACCCACCTCAAATTTCAGAAACCTATCAAAAATCAAAGAGTAACACTTCAAGATAAGGTTTTCATTTTTCCCATTTTTGTCTATCCGATACAACTCATCTCTAAAGAATTTTAAGAGGCTCGTAAAAGCAAAAAAAAAAACTCAATATAAATTTACGAATGTAATATATGTAAAGAAAAGTAGGAAGAAAATCGAGGAGGAAGGTGGCCACCACAAAGGAATTGATTATTTAGATTATGGCAAATGAACTAAAGAAAAGGCACAAAAGGATAATTATTATTTTAATTCTTAATGTTTTTATGAAGGACAGACTCCATGAAAGCCCGCTCCGGCCCGTGAGCTAAATGGAGCAGGCCAAATAAAACTGCATTTGGACAGGCCTAGAGAAGTTAGGCACAAGTCCATCCATTTCTATGGGTTAACAGGAAGACCGTGGGCTTTGGACCCTTTTGACAGTTCTAGAAGTAGTACTACTCTCGCTTCATCACTAAGAAAATCTTGGTCTCGTGGTCAGGTTGCATCCCGATCTGGTGGTAACCTTGAAATACATCCATGAAGCTGGGAGCTCATATATCGCTGTCAGTGTCCAACTGGTCTGCCCTCAGAATAAGGAAAGTATCCTTAAGGCAAGCCTTGTTTAGGCTTGTGAAGTCTACACACATCCTCCAATTACCATTGATTTTATTCTCGAGGACATCATTTGACAACCAGGCAGGATAATCGACATCTTGTACATAGTCATCGGCTAAAATCTTGTCCACATCTTCGTGATGGCTTAGATTCTATTCGACAACTAGTCATGGTTCACATTAAGTCTATGAACTTAGTTTAGGTTTGATCCCTTCCATGTCCGACAAACTCCAAGCAAATACGTATGCAGTTTCTCTAAGAAAATGAACGAGCTTGAATGTAGTTTCGTTATCAATTAAAGACCCTATTTTCACAACATTATCCTCATCCCCTTTAGATAGTGGGATAGAGATGATACTTTTAATTGTTTCACCAGACTACGATCCCCTCTAGCTCCACCATCTCACTTGAGAACACGACTAATGGTGTTTTTATTGGTCCTGTCAATTTTCATCCTCTAAAAGCATCATATAAAAGTATATTCGTCAAGCTCCTATTATCCACTAAAACCCTTCTTACTGCATCATTTCCTAAGGATAAGACAACCATGGCATCGTGAGTCATTTGTTAGGGATTGCCTTGTGTATGCTTTGTGAGCTAAGTTGGTCTCTCCCCCAGAGGGTCCTTCTGCGATAACATTTATTACTCGATCTTATTCTTCAGTCTCATAATCCTTCGTGTCCTGATCGTGATCACAATGATCCGGTAGTACTAGTTCTAATTCTGCTTATTGTCAAGAGTCATCACCTTTACTAGCCATTTCACGTATTCTTTTTCATGAATGTACAGTAGAATTCACTCTTAGTTGTGTTCAAAGGAGTATTCTTTTTGAACCTTGAGGGGGTGGTCCTGTCATTTGACGAGATCGGTGATGGATGGTCGAACCCACACTTTCTGTCTCTTCTCTCATTTTATAATTAGTGTCTTTTTTCCTTTTTTTATTTAAGAACTCATGCTTGGACTCTATCCTCAATTTGTACATCTCTTCGGCATTGCTATTTTCTTTGCTCTGTTGAAAAGGTAAGCTAATGACAGGTGTGGCTTCTTCCCCAACGAGAAGGTAAACCGTGATGATCATTTCACTCTAGTTATGAGCATTACTAATGCCATGGATTGGTCTAAATCCTCATCTCCAGGGCTTCTTTGTTGAAGCGTTGAATGTAATCTCGTAACGTATCATCAGTCCTCTGGTGGGCGCCAAGACTTCTTGTATCATTTTCTGCTGACAATATAGATTAGGAATTAATGAGACAATTACTTGTAATAGAATGCGGATACCATTGGCAAGGATGAGAACCAAAATCGGGCATTCTTCCTTAGCGTATCTGAGAACCCTTGTCATTTAAATGTGTCAGTCTCCCCGTGATGAATCATGAGGGCTTCGAAGTTCTAAAGATGGTCATGGTGGTCCGAAGTTCCATTGTAATTCTCTGTCTGGGCCATCTTAAAACTAGCCGGGATTTCCTCCTTCATGATGCTCTCAACGAAGGGGGACTCTGTTGGGAGAAGAGATCAGTCTTTGGTTTTTTTGCCTCTTTCCACATCACTTTGACTTTTTCGTTAATCCCTGACAGTTGTCGCTTGAGGTTGTGTTCTTTTTTCTTATCGGGGTCTCAATCTGACCTCGACTTCATCGTTGAAGTCTGCCTTTTTTATCCTTGTTTCCCAAGGGTCCTTTGTCCAAGAAACTTCTCAATAACTTCAAATCATGAATCTCCATCTTCATCTTCTGGATTTTCTGGAGCTCCATCTCCCGGGATACGTGGGGCTTTATCTTGAGACCCTTGTTGATTAAAGTCTTGTCTTGATGTATGAGATTTTGTGCGGGTGCCCTTGTCATGGTCCGTGGGACAAGGAGGCATGCCTCGGCTGTTTTCGATGGTTCTCTTCTTGGTCACCATTACGTCTCAGATTTAGTCGTAGTTCCCACAGACGACACTAATTGATGATACAATAGATTCTAAGGACCGGATTGGAGGACACGTATGGCGAATCCGATGTATGATGTCAACAGAGAATTAATCGTGCGAGCCACCTTCGACTCTGATGCTACGAATGCTTGGGATTTCACCAAAGCTTTGTATAAAGGTAATAACTCACTGATTTCAAGTGAAAGTTCTTTATATATTGAGTTCGTCTAACTAAGCCGTATATGAGTTTTGTTTGGATCATCATTAGATTGATGTCATATATAAAGGCATATAGGGTCACACTATATGCGACTACTTCTCCGACTAAAGAGTGTATCAAGAAAGTAATAAATATTCAATTTGGAGTTGTAATATTTAATAATTATGATGTTAGTTTCTCTTTTGATAAAAATTATTTAATTAAGTTAAATTGGATTTGTAAGTTAAAATTATCTGTTTTGGGCCCATGTCTTGGACAGTCCAACCCTTTTTAGGATTAGGTTTCTCTTATGTACCTAATATAAATATAACATAAAGTCATAAGTTGAGATTGAGAGTTCTTAGAAAATATCATAAAAATCTCTTCATTTTGAGATTGAGAGTTCTCGAGATTTCGTGAGAATTCCTAGCTTTCTACACGACAGCAATACACTGAAATTAGATCTTACAGCTGGAGAATTAATTGTGTGGATACTTTAGTATTGAACTCGGATCTGGATTTACTGTAAGGTTTTCATGATTTATCTCGTTTATTTATCGTATAAATATATTCATTCACAGTATGGATATGTTGGATCTAAAAAAAAAATTAAAACTTCCACTGCACGAGCATGGTGTTCATCTCAACAAATTCCAACAGTGGTGTCAGGTACCGGGACTGTGTTAACGATTATGTTTATAGTTTTATAATATTAATCATTTAATTCAATGATTGATTAAAATAGTTTTAATTAATTAATTTTAATTTAATTTAATTTAATTCAATTAATTTGATTAAATTATTATTATTAAAAAAGAAAATCTTCAAAACTAGAAATTGGAAACGAGATCGGGAACTTACCTAATCGGCCGCGGCGAAGCTCCAGATGCGCCACCTCCTAGACATCACCGTTGGCCAGATGCTGGGTAGACGACGATATCCAAATGGCGGGGTGTGACATGCGGCTGAAGGCGAGGTGGCAAAGGGCGGCGTACAGGCCGATAATTCTAGAAATTCTCACACATTGATTCTAGACGCTCCAACGGGTTTTTTCTCAGCGGGCTACTACTTCCGACAGATTCTGCTCTTCATGGGCCGTAGCCTGGTGCCGATGGTGGTGGCCGACAAGGACTGAATCAAAAGCAATAAATTTGATTTGGAGCTTGGGTAAAACTTTGAGAATTGATATAGTTTTGGGCTTGATTGTAATTTTAGAAATTTATGAAATCACATAATTGCCTTAAATTTTTCAAAAACTGCGAGGCTACCCATGACTTTTGTGAAATAGCATTTTGACCCCCAAAAACTTTCCAAAAGACTGTTTTAAGCCCAATGGCATTTCTGTAATTATTAAAATTTTCCAAAAATTGCAGAAAGATCCTTAAAGCTTTAAGAAAATTGTTAAGGGGTTGTTTGGCTATGCAAAAAAATATGAGAAATTGTATTTTTACTTTAAATATTTTATAGTACTTTAGAAGTTAATTTAAAATTCTGGATTTCTAAATTAGAGCATTTTTAAAATGACTTAAGAATAAGAATTAAATTAAGAATTTAGTAATTTCTAAATTTTAAACCATTTAAAGTAATTTAGAAATTAGATAAAATTTAGAATTTAATTTTTCTAAATTTAAATGATTAACCCATGATTATTATTATATTATTGCATTATTTGATAATGTGAATTAAGTTAAAAATTTGAGTTTTAATTTTCTTTTGGAATTGTTCCTCTAGTTTCCCTAATTGTTGTTTCACCCAGAAAATAATTAAACCAAACCAAAATATTCCCCTTCACGAATACTCCGACCTTCTTCATGAACAAACCTGACTTGCACCCAAAAACACGTTAGAAAGGACCACTGCAAGATTTTCGGTGGAAACCTCTCCGATGCTTAAGTCAGTTAAGCGTACTGTGTATTTTAGTAAGCACTGAAAGGAATGCACAAGAATATCATACCTCTCTCAGCCTTGGGGCTGAGATATTTATAGCTTTCTCTGGCGGGGACCCTTTCCGAGATTTTGGAAACAGAATCCGCAATTCTCGGGCCATTACACCAATAATCACGACAAAGGGGCCCACATGTTTCCTCTTGGGAAATCAGATTGCCTGATCTCCCATAAGCCTGATCTCCCACAAGCCTGATCTCCCACAAGTATGTCCTCCTATAATCATTCTCAGAGGATTCGGATCAGATCGGGGTGTTTCTCCTGACTCTAGGCCTCTTGACCTTAATCTCACCCGAGAATCTTGGCCAGACCAGGATTATCCTGAACTAGGGTAATTCCTTCAACTCATCTACATTTATTTTCCTGATCTCCTCTGGGAAAGCCAGCTAAGGACTTCACCAGGGCACAACAGGTTAGCCTACCAGGCACTTTTCTAGTGGTCCTAGACCAGGTCTACTCCAATCCAGGTCTCCTTATTTAGGTCATATCAACTCGTCCCCCCTGAAATGGTTGGGGTAGATCTGTAAAAACTTTTAGGGCTTCTTTTAGGAGTGGTTAGGGTACCACGCGTCTTTCCAAATTTCCGTATCCGTACAAATCCCAAAAAAATATGCCTTTTGATCAGGCCTAATTATTGGCATTATTAGTGGCGGTCCACATCCAGAAGCGGTTACCATATCGACACGTCTCCTCGAGTACTGCACTACCGATAGGTCAGCGGTGGTTACCATACCCAGCAACAGTTGACGTTCCAGCTCAACACCTAGGGTACTGTTCATCTGATAGGAATTAAATACGGGAATCCCATCGAGATCCCTCTTTTTCCTCGATTTTCATTTTTTAAAAATCTCCTTTTCCTTTTATTCCCGCTGTCCTCTATTTCTTCCTCACTTTTCATATTTTCAATTTCACAGGCACAGTCACGCAATGCCTTTTATCCTTAGCGATTCAGTGTCATCTTCAAGCTTATCGTTTTCCGATCATCTCCATCGCCAGGTATTTTTTCCGACTTTTATTACTTTTCCAATAATGTCAGGCCCTTGTCTTCTTCGTCTGCTGATTTTTCTTCTACCCATTCTCCTACCGTTGACTCTTCTTCTCCGACGACATCGGCTCCGTCATCGCCGTCATTCGAGTATCCCCCTTATATCCCCGGTCGATAGTACGTTTGCTCTATCCTGAGCAACAGCATGGTGGAGAATCTGAGGTATAAATACCAGGTGCCAGAGGAGTTTGAATTGGTCAACCCCAGCGGTAGCATAATGGCATAACAGGCACCGGCGGGCTACTAGACCTTCTTCGTTGACCAATTCCAGGCGGGTCTGTGCCTTCCGGTGAACCCGCTGGTCTTAGAGATAGCCCGATTGTACAAAATACCAGTTCACCAGTTTGCTCCCAATTCTTTTAAGATTATCATAAGTTATAATTTGGCCATGCGATACCCTGTCCTGGATCCAGCAGCCCAAACCTTCTTCCAGCTCTTCCAAGTCAAGAGCTCTACCCCAAGCTATTTTTACCTATGTGCCAGGGTAGGTGTTCGGTTTCTTACCGGCATCACTTCTTCCAACAAATCCTGGCATAAGAAGTTTTTCTTTGTGCATTGTTCAAAGGATTGAGTCTTCCCTCCCCAATCTATTGAGCAATTGCCAGCTCAGCCGCATCTGTCAGTAAGAGATAGATCTCCCCGACTCAAGAAGATCATTTTTACCTTGAATTAAAACGTCTTTCACATCTCCCAACTTCTTTTCCCTTTCGCCATAAATTTCTCCAATGATCGGAAGGAGAATGGCCCTTTAACCCCCCGAGATCAGAAGCAATTCCCCTTATTTTATGATAATTTTTAATTAAACTCTATCCTCGTTTCCTCAGAAAACATGATGCACCAGATTATGGCCGCTCGCTAGAGGGGTGCAGTTGCGGGGTCAGAGCAGTGGGCTCTTGTGGCTGAGCCCTCCCAAGCTGAGGCGAGCGGATTGGGCACTCCCCAAGTCCCTCTTGATACAGAGGTGAAGGTGATTGTTCCCTCAGATTATGGGGAGGGGACGGAGCGACCAGCGAAGAGGCCGCGAGCTGGTACAGGAGGAGCATCAAGCTCTGGGGTTAAGATCATCACCCCAATGATACATAGTTCAACAAATCAGTCTTGAACTGCCCTGGTCCCTTGGTGGTTCAGTTCATCCAGGAGCAGTGCCGAGCGCAGATAGGGCCACTCTGGTGAAATGGTCCGACTCGGACCTCATCGTGTCCTTGTGCAAGGACGAGGCAAGGGTAGGTCACTCTTCACCTACTTACTCTTTTCACTTTCCTTTTGTCTTGCTAAGTCTCCTTTTTCTTTCAGGCGGCGGCCAAAAGGTCTATCTTGGTTGCCAGGGATAGGGGGCCCTGATGAATGCTGACCTGGCCAAAGAACATAAGATATTGCAGGAGAAGGAGAGAAAGTTGCGCGACTTGTGCAAGGAAAGAGGAACAACACTGAAGAATATCGAGCAAGAGCTGAAAGAGGTGAAGAAAGCAGAGCGGAAAATGCTGGAAATGGCTAGGGCCGAGGTGCGAGATGAAGCCCTGGTTGAGGCCCGGAGCTTGGTAGATGAAACGATGGCTCGAGCACGTGAAGAATGAAAGACGGAGTTCTTTAAATCCGAAGAAGGGTTAAGGCTGATTCAAGTCACCTGGGATGCCATCGGCCGAGCCTTCCTGGGCTCAGAATAGCTTTATCACTTACTGGCTCCAGAGGTTGAGGTGTATTACCACCTTGCCCTGGATGCTCAGGCCAAATGGGCCCAGGAGAACCCTACACTTCCTTTTGACCGCGCGGGGGCCTTGAAGCAACCACCTGAGCCCACGTCCTTTTGCTACTCTCCCGAGCAAGATCGCCTACATAGGCTAGACACCCACGAGTTTGCCGGGCACATTCTCACGGCCTTTAATGCTCCACCAGCTGCTCCAGAGATAGCTTAGCCAGATCAAGGCCTGGCACTTGCCCTGACCACATCTTCTCCCTCCCCAACTTTCGCCGGTCTAGGTGAGCTGCCAGGGGGGGCATCTCCTGGGGCCTTAGCAGAGGATGCAGTAGAGCAGCTGTTAGAAGAGTAAGATGCAGGGATTTAGGGTAGTCTAACTTTATTCGCCTCTTGTTCTTGATAGATCCTTTGTTTATTTTGCCTGTGTGGCTGATCTGTCCTTTCCTGCATATCTCTTGACTGTAATAAAAAGACTTGTCATTTTGTAATGAATTTTTAGGGTGTCCTGATTTCAAGGAAACCCTAGTACTATTATTCTCTTTGTCATGTGCCGCTCTTTCTTTATATGTGCGTATTTCAGTTTTATGTATTTCATTCTTTTCATGGCGTCTTCTTCTCTACTTGAAGAACTGGACATTGCGAAGAGAAAAAACCTTTCTCTTTTTACCAAAAATTTCAAACTTTCCGATAAACTTTCCGTCCTTCGGGAAAAGATTCCCCAAATGTGCCGTCTTCTGGAGAGGAAGAGGCTAAAGAAGTGCTACTACAAGCGTGAGTGGGATGAGCTCTGCCAACTAAACCGTCAATTGGAGGAGGAAAAGGCCGATCTGACTGAGTCGGTGAGCTAACTAACCATAGCTGCTGATGAAGCTCATGTTATCTCTGAGCGAGCTGACAAATATTGCCAGCACCTTCATGAAACAAAGCGCCAGCTATGGCATGTCCGCCGGATTCTAGCTTCTAACAGAAGGGATTCTTCTTCCCATGGACGAAGTATTGCATTCTCCATCCGCCCGACAGCAGCAGAGGGGGTTCGATTCCCGTTATACGCGATGTGGCGAAAAAGACTTCCTTGTCTAGGTGTTATGGTGGATTCTCTGGTTGTCGCAACTCTGTTCGCGCTTTCTTTTTGAGGAGCCTTCGCCAGAAGTGGAGTGCAGCCACCGGTCTGCATCCAGGGGCTACAGAGAAATGAGACGGACATAGGAATGAAGCAAACCTCTCCTTGAAGAAAGCAAGTTTGCGGGTTGTGTTGTGACAAGGGAGTGAGGTAGAATCACTTTTGAAGCTGAGACAGTCCAGCGGGAACGCGCAGCGCAAACGAACGTAAAGCTTTGCGAGTGAGATGATCTCATTCTTCTTTATCTAGTCTCACGTACGGTTCTCTGAGAAGGGAGTGGCTACCTACTGGAGCTTCGAATTCTTTAATTCGCGAGTTATCCCTGAGAATACCACCCTTTTTCTCTTTCCAAAGGGGCTTTGCCTTTGGACAAGGATGAATAACATGATAGATTACATATGAGTTTTTCTCTTTCTCAATTTTGTTGCATTTCTAATCAAACTCCGCCAAAATTCATTTTGTAAGAAGGCGTACATGTTTCTCATTTGATGTAATTCCAGATTCGACTTTGTGATGAATGCGAATTTTCTGGACAAGGAACTTTGTTTGAGCACTCATGATATTTCTTTAATCAATATGAATTAGCCTAGCAGATAGACTAAATGGGACATCTGTCTCAAACCAATCCTAGCTTACTGACAATTAGGTCGAGAAATTTATGAACCTTCACCTTTAGCCTATTCTGGCATTTCTGGCAATCAGGAATTTCTGAGGTATTCGTCCTTGTGCTATTCTGACTTTAAAATCTTAAACTGACAATCAGGTCACGAATTTTATGGGCATCTGCCCTTAGCCAATCCTGGCTTTAAAATCTTAAACTGACAATCAGGTCAAGAATTTCATGAGCATTCGCCCTTAGCCAATCCTGGCTTTAAAATTTTAAACTGACAATCAGGTCAGGAATTTCATGGGCATCCGCCCTTAGCCAATCTTGGCTTTAATATTTTAAACTAACAATCAAGTCAGGAATTTCATGGGCATCCGCCCTTAGCCAATCCTGGCTTTAGATTTTTAAACTGACAATCAGGAATTTCATGGGCATCCGCCTTTAGCCAATCCTGGCTTTAAAGTTTTAAACTGACAATCAGGTCAGGAATTTCATGGGCATCCACCCTTAGCCAATCCTGACTTTAAAATTTTAAACTGACAATCAGGTCAGGAATTTCATGGGCATCCGCCCTGGTGTTAAAACATGTATAAAGCAAAAGACATGCGAATCAGATCTATTATAGACATTAAGCCTCATTTTTTATACATAATATTCCTGTAAGTTTGATATGATCCAAGCTCGCGGTAATTTAACCCCATAACTGTTCCAACTCATACGCTCCACTCTTTAGGATTTTTGTAACTTTTAAAGGCCCTTGCCAGGTAGCATCCAACTTTCCTTTTGCTTTCCCTAAATCATATATGCGAAGAACCAAATCTCCCACTAGGAAATGGCTTTTGACTATAGACTTATAGTAGGCTGCTTTGACTCGCCCCTTAATGTGCTCCATTCTGACGGCAGCTCTTTCCCTCTACCAAATCCATGGCATCCTGTATCAATAGCTCATTTTGCTCCTCAGCAAAGTTCTGAACTCTATGGGTTTCCATACTGATCTCCGCAGGGACCACAACATCCCCTGCCATAGACCAGACTGAATGACGTTTCTCCGGTGGTCTCCTTGGGATTAGTCCTATACGCCCATAGGATTGAACTGAGCTCCTCCACCCACTTGCCTCCTGATCTCTCCAGGCGTGCTCTGATTCCTTGTACGAGAATGCAGTTGGTCACTTAAACTTGACCATTGGCTTGCGGATGGTAAACAGATGTGAAATGTTGATCAATTTTCATTTTAGCACACCAAGCTTTGATTCTGGTCCCCATGAACTGAGTGCCATTATCCGAGACTGTTTTCGGAGTTTTCGTGGTGTTTAAATGAATCAACGGGTTCATGGCTCGGTCTTATCGAAAATCGATTCAATTGTAAGTTTTAAGGTGTTTCAAGCTCAAGAGATGAGAGAAAACCGAAAATAATGCAATTAAAAAAAGCAAACTAAACTAGAAATCGAAATGACAAGTTGGTCGGATGCCTCGGTCGTATGCCTTAATTGAAAATGCAAGCAATTAACAAAAACAAGCAAAAACAAGCATTGTTTCACCAAGTACAAGCATGCAAGCACAAGGTACAACTATGCATAAAAACTCAAATAATGCAAATTGAATAAAATTGAAAGCATGAATGGATAGATCAATGAAAATGGACGAGAAAATTTAAAACTTTAAAGAAAATAACAAGCAACGAAGTCTAGATCTAGGATTTAAGCTAAAGCTATGCATGAAAATAAAAATCAAAATAAAGCATAGGAAAAACTCAAAATCAAGATGATCCAAGAGCCGATCTATGATCTAGATGTGTCACTCATCTAGATTCCATAGCCAATTCATAAATTTCATCATGAATTCAAGGTGCTAAGACAAAAGGCATAAAATAAAGAACAAAGCATGGAAATGAAGAACAAGCATGAAATTAAAAGAAAGCTTACTTGAATTAAAAAGGAGAAACAAAAGCTTGAATTAAATTGCAAGGAATTAAAGATCCAAGGGAGTACTTGAATCCTTCTTGAGCTTACAAACCCAAGGCAAAGCTTGAAAATTAAATCTAGAGAGAGAAATTAAGTCCCAAACCCAAGCTTGGGTTGGGAGGAGGTGTTTTTACAAAAATGAAGTTCTAGTCTATATATACTAGGTTAATTGGGTTTAAATGGGCCAATCTGACCTTAAAGCCTTTTTAAATCTCGGGTTTGACCCAATTGGACCCGTGTTGACCAAATTGGCTCAAGGTGGTTTGGAGATGACTCGGAGGTGGCTCGGTCTTGGGCTGGACGAGAGTTGGCGCCCGGGCAGGGTTTGGCATCGGCTCTGGCGTGGATTGGCATCGGTTCTTGCGTGGATTGGCATCGGTTGGCGCCTGGGCAAGGGGTTTGGCGTCGGTTGGCGCTGCTTCACGTCAGTTTTGGCGCTGATTGGCGTCGGTTTTGGCGCTGATTGGCGTCGGTTTGAGCCTGGGCATCAGTTTTGGCGTGGATTGGCTTGCCTTGGCGAGCCTTGGCACCAATTCTAGAGAGTTTGGCATTTTGGGAGCCTCTTTTGGCACCGAATCTGGCACGCCTTGGCTTGGCTTGGCTTGAACTTTGTCCCTTAATGTCTTTACCTATAAAAATAGGATTTTGAACATTAAAACTTTAGAATTTCACCATTTCTCAAATCAATTAAACCATTTAACCCAATTAAATATAAAATTAACAAGAAACACGAAAAACAACAAAACTAGAAAAATGACTTAAAAACTTAATTAATCGACATAAAAACCGTTAAAACCACAATAAAAACCTAATTAAAAATACGAGAAAAACAAAACAATTACATGCAAAACAACTACCCCACACTTATCGGTTTGTTCGTCCTCGAACAACGAAAAGAATCGAGAATGTACATGCAATGAACTTTATGTAAAAAGAAAAATCTTTGTGCTTATCCTTATTATTGAGGTGCTAGTATCAACATAGACTCGCTACCTTCATGCGTTACTCGTATTACTCTTTCTCAAATGCAAGCCAAATCGATGACTTCCTCTCAAATGGAATTTTGAGGGTGTTCGCTCAATTCGCTCAAGTGTATACAGGACGTGTTTACGCTCAAGTCAGTCAATACATGCACCTTGACAAGATTTCACAAATCGGACGCTCAAAATTGCTCAAGCACATGATCAAATAAGAATCGAAAGAGGTCTTTATTAAGGGTTGTAATGTTGGCTCTTTGGTAAGGTATGAAACATTTGGATATAGTGGCTAACAAACGATCAAACGTGATCAATAACACACAAAACCCCAATTTCTAAAATCCAAAGCTTATAATCGCTTCACCTTTCCCGAATTACCAAACTTTCAATCGAAACCCTTTCATTTATTCACACACTTTCCCGACTTTATTTTTCACAACACTTAGAAGCTTTTTGAATTGCTTGTTTTAACTAAATTTAGCCCTTTTTGAATTAGGCTTTTCACTTGAACGCATGCTTAATCACTTTTCGTGATTTGTGTTGGAGTATTATTCTTTTTCTTTTTTTTTTTGTATAAGCAACTCAAAACCCGAAACCCCTCAATCGATTTCCCTCACATTTCTCATCAACTAACAACACACCCTCTCACCTCACAATTTGCAAAGATACAAGAGCTAAAATCGAGCTCGGCTAACAAGAAACGGGATAAAGGCTCAAGGGGGCTCATTTGGGATTTTTAAGTAGCTTACATATATGAATATGGCCGGAACAAGGGTGCTTTATGTGCCTCGAGGTCATTTTCAAATTCAATCATGTACGAGCAAAGTTAAACCTCCTCAATGCAATTTCCCTAAAAATGCAAGCAAGCCGATAAATCACACAAGGCTACTCACTAGTTTGCACCGAAATTGGGAGCAAAATCAAAAGAGATTTTAGAGCTTTGAAATCTTTTCACGAGAAAATGTTGATTATATATATATAGGCGGGTTTGGACGAAGCACAAAAATTCAACCCTTCACACAAGAGGCCATAAACATGCAAAAACCCGACAAGTAAACTATTCAAACTTCCAAGCACGTGGAGTTGTTCAAACATGTAATCGAGACACAAAAGACACAAAAATTGACTCAACCATATAAAGCGCAAATAGTAAGCGTCACTTCGCCAATAATGCGTCACTTCGCCAAGGGCTCGAGTTAAGAATAAAAAAACATGCTTGTAAACACCCGGACCATAACCACCTACCCACCCCACACTTAAACCATGCAATGCCCTCATTGCATTTTAATGAAAATCAAGTAAAAGGAGGGTGAATAGAAACTTCCTTAACCGAGCGAGTTTGAGTCGAGCTCGGTGGGGGCCACCTAAGAATCAAGCGATCCAAGCAAAAATCGAGCATGGTTAGTATCTCCCGGCTCCACGAACGCTACTCACTCCTATCGATCATCCAATGGTCGACGTCAGAAAACAAAACCTAGAAAAGAAAATCACACAAAATTAAAAACACAAGGAAATATGTACATGATCTTCAACAAAAGATTTTTTGTTTGTTTTTCAAATTTTCAATTTTTTTGGATTTTTAATAATTTTTGAATGTTTTTGGATTTTTCAATAAAAGAAAGAAAGAAAGAAAGAAATGGAAAGAACTTGGGTTGCCTCCCAAGAAGCGCTTGTTTTACGCCATTAGCTCGACGTACTCCCTTTTCGATCAAGGTGGAAAAATCACAGGAGGATCCACCAACACAATCTCCTCCTCGTCGGGAGGAATTGTGGTCTTGAATTGGCCCGACACTTCATCTAAGATCCAATAGAAATATTGAGCGGCTAGTGTTCTAATCGGGCGAGTAGGCATCGTCGTGGGTAGATCCTCGGGTGGAATTGTTGTTTTGCAGTGACCCGATGACCCATCCCAAAAATAAAAGGAGTAATGGCCGGCTATCTTCTCCAACATGCGGTCGGGCGATGGGGAAGGGAAATGATCGCTTTTGAAATCCGCATTTAACCTCTTAGAATCGATCAACATCCTCCATCTCATCGTAGCCCTCGTGGCCAATAACTTTCCCTTTTCTTCTTCAAAAACAAGCAAGCCGCTCGTCTTGGGCACCAAGTCAATTGGCTTCAGCCACTCGCTTTTAGAAATCACGAACATCAAGCCCTCCAACAACAACCTCCATGTCCCGGCTCTCCTCATTTCATCAAGAATCAAATTCAAGGGGCTAACTCTCTCGACTACTCTCGGTATCCAATCAATAGCACCCTTAAGAATTGTAAACTCTTCAATCGACCCCTRTTCCTTTTCCTCTCGATGCGAATTTGKAAGGATGGTGATTGACTTGCTCTCCTCTTCCTCCTCAAGATAATCGTTAATTTTTTTAATCTTACCATCAATAACCCCCACCTCCCCCTTTAGAAAGTTGTCGTTGCCCTCAACGACCCATAAAACATCTTTGTCACACAAGTCTTGGGTACGTTGGAGCACAACGGATTTATCATGTAGAACAAAGGGCTCGAAAACCTTGCATCAATCCTCAATATCAACGTTCGGGCTAATCTCCCCCTCATGGTATATATCCTCCATATAAGCTTGTTCGATCGACCCTTGGGTCATATCCATACGTAAGCAAACCTCAAAGGAGAAGCTTGATGGATAGGGTATAGGAGCATCCTGAATATTCTTTACAAGATGGGGGAGGGTAGAATCGGGAAGAGTAAGAATACTCGTAATAGAAACCACCTGTACCTCGGACGGTGGTACAAGCTCATTATCAACCACCCCACACTTATCGAGGATTGTTACCGCAAGAGGATGCGAAGGTTGGCTTGGCAATATTTCGTTCTCATTAGCTTCAATTAGCACGGCCATATCACTCTCCATTTGCCCAAGTGTCGTGTGTATATTGTCGGTCGTAGTCTCAATAGAAACAAACTTAGCCTCAATTGAGGCCAACATAGTGGTCAACGAATTCAATTCTTGAAAAATGGCCAAGAGAGTCGGGTCAAGGGGTGGAATAGGAGCATGCATCGGAATATCGAGGGAGGGAGGGGCATTTTGGTCATTGGATCTCAAACCTCCGAAGTACGCATACGGATCGAGATCATGAGTGCTATTGGTGGCATCAAATTGGGCATAATCGAAATTGGAAGTGAGAGAACCATCATGTAGGCCGGGATTCGGGCTCGGCATATCCGGATAATTTTGTGGAGTACCATAGCCATAAGAGCCGGAAGTTGGGGCATGCATGTTCGGATAGGAGTATGGAGCTTTCACGTGAGGATAGGAATTTGGAGCTCCATAACTACCGAAGGAACCACTCACGCCCGAGAAACTATCAAACCCAACATGGTTTGCACCATGCCCTCCTATGCCGGGTTGCCCATATCCATATCCACCATTGGCAATGTGGTTTGCACCATGATAAGAGAGAAATTACACGCTAATTGACGGTTTAATTCCGGTGATTTTACGTGCTTAATATTATCATATATGCTTATTTCTCGCATAATTGTTATTATGAGCAATCAAGCACCAATCGTATATTTCTTCTCTATTTTGCAGTATTTGGTGCTATATTTATCGAAGGATGTCTCATAAGGAAGTAGAGAAATGAGGATTGACGAATCGACGAGAGAAAAATAGAGAATCAGGATGTTGCGTCGATGACGCGTCGACGCCAAAGATGGATCGCGTCAGTCGACGTGATGTGCGGTGTGTCGCCGAAGGCTGGCTCGCGTCAGTCGATGCCATGTCGACGCAATGTCGACGCTCATGTTCTGAAGCGTCGATTGGAAGGGCGTCAGTCGACGCAAGGTCGACGCTCATGCTCTGAAGCGTCGATMGGAAGGGCGTKAGTCGACGCCCATGCAGGACGACGCAGGCGGGTGATGCGCGTCAATGCCGGGGGCTAGTTCGCATCAATCAACGCTCCGTCGACGCCGACTCGGCCGAGTTATTTTAGGGAGAATCTTGGGCGGCAAGAAAAAGGATTCCTATATAAACCCCAACCCTATTTCATCCCAGAGGCATAATATAACATATCCTAGGGTTCTAACGAGGTCCAGAGATGTTCCAATTCGTCCCAAATCATCCATACGCAAGAGAACTTGAAGATTGACGTTACAAGATGCAAGATTCAAGTTCAACACATCGTCTCTCCTATTTTATCAAGGATTATGTTTGTTTATCTGAACCTTTTCTTTTATTTTCTTAACTCCATGAGTGAGTAAATTTATTATCTAGTTCTAGGGATGTTGAAACCCTCGTGAAACTATGTTTAATTGATTTATGCAATATTATTTTTCGTTCGTCATATGCGATTGTTTGGGTTGTTCTATTTTTAATTTATGATTGCTTAATTCTTAATTTGGCTTGATCACCTAGATTAGGGATTCAGTTATATATTGCTAGAAATAGGATTGCTTCCCGTGTAATTGTCGTAATTACTATTTCTCTGAAGCAACTAATGATTGCGAATCGTTAGGGACAACACAACATAGGTTGAATGAACCGAGCTTATACGTTTGTTGCCTAGATTCATCTATTTGCCTAATTATTAATGTTGTTGTTGGGTTGAACCTAGAGAGCTTATTCTAGGTTATTCAATAATTAAAATCAATTAAAGTGCTTATTTTAATTGACTACACATTAAGGGTAAATTCGAGTAGCAGAGCTTATTGCTACTTAGGGTTTTTAGTCGCATGTGATGAATGGATTATGATATTGTGGTTGGTTAAACGAGTGAATCGAGGGTGGAAACTAAACTAGAACTAGACCTTTATTATTATTGAATTCTTCATTAATTATTTGCTTGCTAGTTAATTACTTGTTTATTTTATTAGTTAATTTAATTCATAATTCCTTACCCCAATTATTTATTTAAATAAAATACAAATTGTCACAATCTAACTACACTCCTCGTGGGATCGACCCTTACTTATCGCTACTACTAGTTGGTGGAGAGAAGCTGAGGAAAATAAATATTTAATTTGACGCTTGACGACGGGCGGTCAAATTTTAGCGCCGTTGCCGGGGAGTGACGCGTTAAATTGTAATTTTTAGTATTTTAGTATTTTATTTTATTTTTAATTTTGTTTGGAACGAATTGAACTCTTGTTGAGTGTTTTCTCAGGTGAATGAACTTGAGATCATCCAGGAAGAAGAATTTGCATTATTATCCGGAAATCAACAAGAGAGCCCGTGAGTTGAAGAAGAAGTCAAGCTTGGAGCAGGTACTACCCAACTACATATCCGAGGATTCTTCAAGCGAGAGCAAAGGACGAGAAAACGAGATGATGGCTGGTCAAGCGGAATGAACATTGACGGAGTTGGCAAACCCCGACCTCCCACAATAACCGTTGTGCATTACTTTTCCAATGGTGAACGATGCTACATTCGAGTTACAATCCGGACTAATCCATCACCTACCTTTATTCCATGGACTCACTGGCGATGATCTGCACAAACATTTGAAAGAGTTCCATGTCATATGCACAAGCATGAAACCCGCTGGAGTCACGGATGAGCAAATCAAGCTAAGGGCATTCCCCTTTTCACTAAAAGACCTAGCCAAGGACTGGCTTTACTACCTACATTCGAGATCCATCACTACGTGGGGGGATATGGAGAAAACATTCTTGCAGAGGTACTTTCCCGCATCACGAGTGGCAAATCTTCGAAAGGACATTTGTTCGGCTAGGCAGGCGCAAGGAGAAACGTTGCACGAGTACTGGGAATGATTCAAGAGGCTTGTTGCGAGTTGTCCTCAACACCAAATGGGCGAGCAACTTTTGATCCAATACTTATATGAGGGATTGAGTCTCACTGATCGAAACATGATTGATGCTGCTAGTGGAGGCACCTTGATGGACAAGACACTGACGGCAGCAAAGGAACTAATATCAAACATGGCGGCCAATTCCCAACAATTCGGCAACCGTGATCCTTCATTGAAATTGGTAAATAAGATGGGTAATGATTCATTTCAGGCCCATTTAATTGAATTAAAGGCAATGATAAGTGCGGGAGGAGCCCCAAAGGTTCGACCATGCGGCTTATGCGAAACAGTGGAGCACGTTACTGATGACTGTACACATTTTTATATGGTACGCGAGGCGCACGTGAATGCGTTAGGAACCGGAAATGGGCAAGGGAGAAAGTACGATTCGTACCCCCACACTTACAACCCGAGATGGGGCGACCACCCTGGTTTTAGATGGAGGGATCAGCAAGGAAATATACAGCAAGGGAATATACCTGGAAATCAAGATCAAGGGCCCTCCCAAGCTCAACAAAGGGGGCAAAACTTTCCTAACCAATACCAAACCCGACAACAAGGGGAAAACTCATCATCATCACTGGCAGAGATGGTGAAATTAATGGCAACAAGTTCCGCTCAATTTCAATAAGAGACCGTCAAATTTCAACAAGAGACCAAATCATCCATAAAAAACTTGGAGATGCAAATGAGTCAAATGGTTGTGCACATAACCCAATTGGAAGGGCAAGGCGGCGGCCGACTGCCACCTCAAACCGAGGTAAATCCGAGGAATGTGAGCGCCATAACAACGCGAAGTGACAAGAAGGTGGAAGGACCGGCCAATCCAGTGCTAGAGCCGGACAATGAAGGCAAAACGGAGGAAGAAAACTCGGAGCCAAAAGGTGCTGAAAAGGGTAATCCTAATCCTTCTAATAATTTTAATGACCCCGTTGTTTCTTCCCCTAGGACCGAGCCACTTCCATTTCCGTCTAGAATCAAGCGCCATGCTAAGGAAGATACGGAGAGGCAAATACGAGACGTTTTTAAAAAGGTGGAGATCACTATTCCACTTGCCGATGCGATCAAGAAAATTCCTCGTTAAGCCAAATTCCTAAAGGATTTATGTACTAACAAGAGAAGGTTAAAGGGGGATGAAAAGGTCCTAATGGGAGCAAAAGTGTCGGCCATATTCCAAAAAAGCTTGCCACAAAAGCGGAATGACCCGGGCATGTTTTTTATTCTATGCACGATTGGAGACATGCGAGTCGAGCGAGCCATGCTAGATTTGGAGGCATCAATAAATGTTATGCCACGCACCATTTTCGACTACTTGAAAGTTGGGCCATTAAAGAAAACTGGGGTAGTGATCCAACTTGCCGATCGAAGCACTGCCTACCCTGATGGTGTTGTTGAAGATGTCCTCGTAAAGGTGGATGAGTTGATTTTTCCAGCCGATTTCTATGTGTTGAGCATGAATGAGTCTGCATCAAAATCGCCACCCATCTTGTTGGGGCGACCCTTCTTGAACACTGCTCAGACAAAGATCGATGTCACTCGAGGCACTCTAACAATGGAATTTGACGGTCACATTTGTCAATTCAATATTTTTGATGCTATGAGATTTCCTGACTGCGATAACTCTGTTTTTGCACTTGATTATTTTGACTCTCTAGCGCAGGAATTTCTCGAAATGCATGAACAAGATAAGCTCGAGACAACGATCACACAAAGTTTGGGGGAGGACTCGTTGCTTTTGAGTTACCCTCTAACTGAACCAACTTGGGAGGACGACGTACAAGAGATAATGTCGGCCTTGCACGCACTTAGTTCAAGACCAAGAAAGGAAGAGGTGAATTTCATCAAACTTCCCGAGTCGCACGAAAAAGCCGTACCATCTACAATCAAGGCACCGGAGCTCAAACTCAAGGCCCTACCGGAGCACTTAAAGTATATTTTCTTGGGCGATAACGAAACACTGTCTGTGATAATTTCATCTCGCTTAGACAACCTCCAAGAGGCGTCACTGCGACAAGTACTCAAGGATAACAAGCAAGCAATCGGGTGGACCATAGCGGATTTGCGAGGGATAAGTCCTTCCATGTGTATGCACCGAATTTTACTCGAAGAGAATGCTGTACCATCTAGGGAACCCCAAAGACGACTGAATCCACCAATGATGGAAGTGGTAAAGAAGGAGATTCTAAAACTGCTTGATGTTGGGGTGATTTACCCCATTTCTGACAGTCGGTGGGTGAGTCCGACTCAAGTCGTTCCAAAGAAGTCGGGTGTCACGGTGGTCGAGAATCAAGAAGGCGAACTGGTTCCGACAAGGATTCAAACGGGATGGCGAGTTTGTATTGATTATCGTAAGCTTAATTCCATGACTCGCAAGGACCATTTTCCTCTTCCATTTCTTGATCAAATGATTGAGAGGTTGGCGGGCCATTCATACTACTGCTTTTTGGATGGCTACTCGGGATATTTTCAAATTCCTATAGCACCCGAGGATCAAGAAAAGACTACCTTCACATGCCCCTTTGGCACATTTGCCTATCGCCGCATGCCATTTGGACTTTGCAATACACCGGCCACATTCCAACGATGTATGGTAAGTATCTTTTCGGAATACGTTGGCGAGATTATAGAGGTCTTTATGGATGATTTTAGCGTTTATGGCAATTCTTTTGAGGTATGTCTTGAGAACTTATCTTTGATTTTGAAACGTTGTGTCGACACTAATCTTGTACTAAATTGGGAAAAATGTCATTTTATGGTGGAACAAGGTATAGTTCTAGGGCACATTGTCTCGTTGAAAGGAATTGAAGTCGATAAATCTAAGATTGATACCATAGCTGCATTGCCTTACCCCGCCAATGTGAGGGAAATTCGTTCTTTTCGAAGATCGCATCACCACTTTGTAGGCTCTTGCAAAAAGATGTGGAGTTCAAGATTGACGATGACTGCAAGAAGTCCTTTGAAACACTGAAGGAGCAGCTGACCACCTCTCCGGTTATCCAGCCACCAAGATGGGACCTACCATTCGAGATAATGTGTGATGCGAGTGACTATGCTGTGGGAGTCGTGCTAGGGCAGAGGGTGAACAAAGCAACCCATGTGATCTACTATGCATCGAGGACCTTGAACCCTGCCCAAGAAAACTACACTACCACGGAGAAGGAGCTTCTAGCTGTTGTGTTTGCCCTTGAGAAGTTTCGATCATACATCATTGGATCAAAGGTGGTGGTCTTTAGTGATCACGAGGCCCTTCGACATCTACTTACAAAGAAGGAGACGAAGCCACGACTCATACGGTGGATTTTACTTCTCCAAGAATTCGATTTGGAAATCAAAGATAAAAAGGGAGCCGAGAATACCGTGGCCGATCACCTTAGTAGATTAGTGCACGTGGAAGACGAGATACAACTTGATGAGAGGTTTCCGGATGAGCAACTACTTGCGGTTGAACACATGGATCCTTGGTATGCTGACTTGGTAAATTTTCTAGTTGCTCGTGTATTTCCAACAGGGCTGACGAAAGAAAGGAGGGACAAGCTGAAGAGTGATGCGAAGTATTATGTGTGGGACGATCCATACCTTTGGAGGCATTGTGCTTATCAAGTCATCCGAAGATGCGTCCCCAAATCAGAGTTCCACGCTATTCTTTCATTTTGCCATTCTCATGCATGTGGAGGACATTTTGGATCGAAGAGAACTGCACACAAGGTACTTGATAGTGGTTTTTATTGGCCATCCCTATTTCGAGATGCGTATGAATTTTGTAAGGCATGTGATAATTGTCAACGCACGGGGAACCTTTCACGGAGAAGTCAAATGCCCCAAGTGCCCATAATGGTTTGTGAAATTTTTGATGTCTAGGGCATCGACTTTATGGGGCCCTTCCCAAATTCATTCAAAAATATTTATATTTTGCTAGCAGTGGATTATGTATCCAAGTGGGTGGAAGTGAAAGCCACCTCAACTAATGACTCGAAGGTTGTTGCACGTTTTATTAAATCTCGGATCTTCTCAAGGTTCGGGAAACCTAGAGCTATGATAAGCGATCGTGGCACCCACTTTTGCAACAAAACGATGGAGGCATTACTCCGAAAGTATGGTGTTGCTCATAGACTCTCTACGGCCTATCATCCTCAAACAAATGGACAAGCCGAAACTTCGAACCGAGAAATCAAGTCCATCTTTGAAAAGACCACCAAAGCAAACCGTAAGGATTGGAGCATCAAGCAGAAGGGTGCAATGTGGGCGTATCGCACGGCGTATAAGACACCAATTGGGATGTCGCCGTATCGCCTCGTTTTTGGGAAGCCATGTCACTTGCCAGTGGAGCTCCAACACAAGTCGTTTTGGGCCGTGCAGCAATGCAACTTTGATTTTGAAGAAGCCGGTGCGCTAAGGAAGTTGCAACTACGAGAATTGGAGGAAACCCGGAACGAAGCGTTTGAAAATTCACTAATTTATAAAGAGAAGACGAAGGCGTTCCATGACTTGAAGATTTCAAGGAAAGGGTTCATAGTGGGCGAAAAAGTGCTACTTTTTCATTCTCGCCTTAAGCTATTTCCCGGTAAGTTGCGTTCAAGGTGGGTTGGACCGTTTGTTGTCACCCATGTATTTCCGCATGGTGCGGTGGAGATTTTTAGCCCGAAGACGAACAAGACGTTCAAGGTGAACGGACACCAACTCAAACCGTATTATGAAGGGTTTCGCTCTGTTGATGAGGAACGGATGGAGTTGGAAGAGCCACCTACGACTTGATCAAGGGAATAAGTCGAGCTAACGAATTTAAACAAAAGCGCTTGTTGGGAGGCAACCCAATGTTTACTTGTTTTATTTTCTATTTTTCTTTTATTTTTCTTGCAACTTTGGAGGTGATGACTTTCTTTGGATGTGTGGGCCACTTTTCAAAGGACCGAGAATCATAATTAATAGGACCAAGACCTCTCGACATTTTCCCGGGTGATTTCTTTTCCTACTCTTTCCTCATGATGTTTATGATGTGCTTGTTCTTGTTTTGTATCCGCTTGAGGACAAGCTAATGTTTAAGTTTGGGGGAGTGAGTTATTGTATTAAGGAGTTTTGTACTAAAAATTTGATAAARTTTGARAATTRTTGTGATAAACACCGGGGGATTAAAYGAAAATGATTAAGAGTACRTGCTTGAAMTGCCTTGATGAACTACGTTTCGGTTAAAGTCTTTAGTCGTCATTTGATTTAGAGGTCAAAGGTACGCATGTTAGTGCTTTTGTGATTCATATGTGGGGCGTCAATTCTAGATTATTGCGTTGTTGATTTGTACTTGTGGTTGTCGTACTTAATATGAATTTGTGTGGGGCCTTGAAGTTGGCGGTTGCGTGATAATATCTCGTTAGTAGAAACAGAAGTCAAATAAAGTCCGGTTGGGGTATACTGGCATGGTGAAAGTAGAAAATTGAAAAATCAAAAAGAATTGAGGTGCCGAAACAGCTACCTATCTGTATTTATCAAGTGCATTCGCTTACAAATTCCAAAGAGCGAAGTCTAACGAAGATGCTAGTGGCTCAACAATTCATGCACGTGCTCAAAAGGCGCATCACACTATCAAATTCTCAAAACATGGTGGAGGTGAACTCAACAAATCAAACACCCAATCAAGGCAATCCTCCAATCCAGCGCCTTATCATCATTATGAAGTCAAGGATGGCAGTGCGGAGCTACGGGCCTCAATTGAAAAAAATAAAAAAATAAATAAATGGGAGAGGACGAGATATTTGACCAATTCCAACGATGGATAAAGCCAAACCATTGAGTAGCGAGGGGGCACCATAGTGTATTGACATGACGTGTATAGAAAGGGGTTGCCAAGCTACTGGGATCACCTAGGCCAATACGTGAAACGTCTAAGATTTCTAAAAATATAGTGGTGTCTTGAGTCCATATAAATTCACTTGGCTAATTTGAGTGAGTTACTTATATCATGTTTGTCCTATGCTTTAATTCTTCATATTGCTTGAGGACAAGCAAGGTTTAAGTCTGGGGGATATGATAAGCGAGAAATTACATGCTAATTGACGGTTTAATTCCGGTGATTTTATGTGCTTAATATTATCATATATGCTTATTTCTCGCATAATTGTTATTATGAGCAATCAAGCACCAATCGTATATTTCTTCTCTATTTTGCAGTATTTGGTGCTATATTTATCGAAGGATGTCTCACAAGGAAGTAGAGAAACGAGGATTGACGAATCGACGGAGAGAAAAATCAAGAATCAGGATGCTGCGTCGATGACGCGTCGATGCCGAGGATGGATCGCGTCAGTCGACGCGATGTGCGGTGTTGACGCCGAAGGCTGGCTCGCGTCAGTCAGATCGCTCATGTTCTGAAGTGTCGATTGGAAGGGCGTCAGTCGACGCTATGTCGACGCTCATGTTCTGAAGCGTCGATTGGAAGGGCGTCAGTCGACGCAATGTCGACGCTCATGTTCTGAAGCGTCGATTGGAAGGGCGTCAGTCGACGCAATGTCGACGCTCATGTTCTGAAGCGTCGATGGGAAGGGCGTCAGTCGACGCCCATGCAGGACGACGCAGGCGGGTGATGCGCATCGACGCCGAGGGCTGGTTCGCGTCAGTCGACGCTCCGTCGACGCCGACTCGGCAGAGTTATTTTAGGAAGAATCTTGGGCGGCAAGAAATAGGATTCTATATAAACCCCGACCCTATTTCATCCCAGAGGCATAATATAACATATCCTAGGGTTCTAAGGAGGTCCAGAGAGGTTCCAATTCGTCCCAAATCATCCATACGCAAGAGAACTTGAAGATTGACGTTCCAAGACGCAAGATTCAAGTTCAACACATCGTCTCTCCTATTTTATCAAGGATTATGTTTGTTTATCTGAACCTTTTCTTTTATTTTCTTAACTCCATGAGTGAGTAAATTTATTATCTAGTTCTAGGGATGTTGAAACCCTCGTGAAACTATGTTTAATTGATTTATGCAATATTATTTTTCGTTCGTCATATGCGATTGTTTGTGTTGTTCTATTTTCAATTTATGATTGCTTAATTCTTAATTTGGCTTGATCACCTAGATTAGGGATTCAGTTATATATTGCTAGAAATAGGATTGCTTCCCGTGTAATTGTCGTAATTACTATTTCTCTGAAGCAACTAATGATTGCGAATCGTTAGGGACAACACAACATAGGTTGAATGAACCGAGCTTATYCGTTTGTTMCCTAGATTKATCTATTTGCCTAATTATTAATGWTGTTGTTGGGTTGAACCTAGAGAGCTTYTTCTAGGTTATTCAATAATTAYAATCAATTAAAGWGCTTATTTTAATTGASTACACAMTAAGGGTAAATTCGAGTAGCAGYGCTTATTGCTACTTAGGGTTTTTAGTCGCATGTGATGAATGGATTATGATATTGTGGTTGGTTAAARGAGTGAATCGAGGGTGGAAACTYAACTAGAACTAGACCTTTATTATTATTGAATTCTTCYTTAATTATTTGCTTGCTAGTTAATTYCTTGTTTATTTTATTAGTTAATTTAATTCATAATTCCTTACCCCAATTATTTATTTAA
Source organism: Phtheirospermum japonicum (assembly GCA_014905375.1). Classification (NCBI taxonomy): domain Eukaryota; kingdom Viridiplantae; phylum Streptophyta; class Magnoliopsida; order Lamiales; family Orobanchaceae; genus Phtheirospermum; species Phtheirospermum japonicum. The sequence goes on along the minus strand of BMAC01000883.1, from coordinate 137,465 downwards.
ATAAAATACGAATCATCACAATCTAACCACACTCCTCGTGGGATCGACCCTTACTTATCGCTACTACTAGTTGGTGGAGAGAAGCTGAGGAAAATAAATATTTAATTTGACGCTTGACGACGGGCGGTCACACCATGCCCTACCATGTTGCCATACCCATTATACATCATTCCATTCCGAACATGGTTTGCACCATGCCCTCCCATGTTTGGAATGCATCCACCATAGCTATACGAACCTTGCATACTAAAAAAAATATCAAAAATAAAAGAAGCTAAAAACACAATGAAACTACAACCAAATCGAAGACCTTAACCAAGCCGAGTCACAACGGCGCCATTTTGAAGTTGTAGTTTTTGTGGTGTTGAAATAAATCAACGGGGTTATGGCTTGATATTATCAGGATTCGATTCGATTGGAGGTTTCAATGTGTTTCAAGCTTGGAAAAGTAAAGGGAAAATGAAAATAGAGCATAAAAAATATCTAAACTATCCTAGAAATTGAAATACAAATTGGTCGTATGCCTCATCGGATGCCTCAAATAGAAAATGCAAAGCAATAAAGGAAATAAGCAAGAAAATGCATTGTTTCACCAAGTATAAGCATGCAAGCATAAGGTACAACTATGCATAAAATCCTAAATAATGCAAATTATTAAAAATTGAAAGCATGGATGTAAAGAGCAATGAAAATTAACAAGAAAGTTTAAAACTTTAAGGAAAATAACAAGAAACAAAGCCTAGATCTAGGATTAAGCATGAAACAAAGCATAAAAATAAAATTGCAAATAAAGCATGTGAAAAACTCAAAATCAAGATGATCCAAGACCCGATCTATGATCTAGACGTGTCACTCATCTAGATTCTATAGCCAAATCATAAGTTTCATCATGAATTCAAGGTGCTAAGACAAAAGGCATGAAATGAAGAAAAATGCATGAAACATGAAGAACAAGCATGGAATTAAAGCATAAAACATGAAATTGAAAGGAGACTTACTTGAATTGAGAAATGAAACAAAGCTTGAATGAAATTGCATCAAAAGTAACAATCCAAAGGAATATTTGGATTCTTCTTATTCTTACAAACCCAAGGCCAAGCATGAAAGTAAATCTAAATCTAGAAAAGAAATTACATCAAAGATTGAGATTGAATCTAAAAACCTAAGAGAGAGAATTTGAATCTAAGATACTAGAGAGAGGATTTTTAATCCCAAACCAAAGCTTGGGTTGGGAGAAAATGAGAGGTGTTTACAAAAATGAGAGTTATAGTCTATTTATACTAGGTGTAATTGGGTTTAAATGGGCCAAAATAGCCCTTAAGGCTTGAAAATCCCAATTTTGACCAAGGTTGACTGGGATTTGACCTTGACTTGACCTTGTGGCGAGTACTGTGGCAAGCATTTTGGCAAGCGCCAGCGGGTGCTTGGCAAGGAGCTTGGCGAGTTTTGTGGCAAGCACCGGACATTTAGCTTGGGCGAGGAGACTGGCCAGTGGTTTGGCAAGCGCCAGCGGGTGCTAGGCAAGGAGCTTGGCGAGTTCTGTGGCAAGCGCCGGATGCTGGCAGCTATCTTGGCAAGTGGTGGCGCGAGTTGGCAAGTATTCCAGAAAGTTTGTGTGTTTTTAAGCCTCTCTTGGCTTCAAGTTTGGCTTGGAGTTTGGCTTTGCCTTGGCTAGTATTTTTTGCCTTCAATGCCTTTACCTATAAAAATAGGAATTTTAAACATATAAATCCAAAATTACACCAAACTTTCAATAAAATTGAAACCATTTAACCCAATTAAACGTAAAATTAACAAGTCAAGTGAAAAACAACAAAACAAGAAAAACCACATAAAAACTTAATAAAATTATATTAAAAACTACTAAAATCAACATAAAACTCTAACTAAAAATAGAAGGAAAAACACAACAATTACATGCAAAACACAACCCCACTAACGAAGTTGTCACCTCTTCCATTTCCACATCTGGCTTTAGCTATCGATAGCAATCATAGAACAGGATATCAGCCGAGCTCCCTGTGTCAACAAATACCTGTTTCACATTGTAATTTGCGATAGTGGCTGTTATGACAAGGGCATCCATGTGAGGAGCCAAGATGGAATTCTCATCCTCTGATGCGAAACATATGCTCTAGCTTGGGGTTATCTAACCCACCTCTCGTGATTTCCTGACCAGGTTCTTTGCAGTTCGGACATACTCATAGTTTGGGTTCGTCTAGAATGCTCATCCCACTTACCTCCTGTGATCATTAAGATTTCCCCTCGTATGACCTGGGCTTGGTCACTCCGTATCCCATTGTTTCGTCCATTATCTTGCTCATGTTCATTCCCTTGAGGCCGATCTCGCCTGCGAGAGTCAGACCTGGGTTCCTCCCTCCACATCTGTACATACTCCTTGAGGTTCCCTGCCTGCACCATTATCTAGTTCGTCCTTCATATGAGTGAACTGATCTGTGCCATGGCCGTATTCATTATGGTATCGGCAGAAACGGTCAGATCTTTCTTTTTGCGGTTTTTGAGAGTAAGTTTTAGGCCATTTGATATCAGGGTGCCGCTCTATTGCTTGCAAAATCTCTCCCTGAAGTGTAGCCAGGGTGTGTATCTGTCAAAACGAGGTCGTCCTCCTACCAGATCTGGCCTGGACTTTTTCATCGGCACCCTTTCCTCCCTATCAGGTCGGTACCTTTTCTTCTCTCCTTCCTTGATCTTTAAGGCTTTTTCCAGATGAATGTATTTTTATGCTCGTTCCAAGAGCTCTATGAATTTCAGCGCTGGTTTCACGACCAGCGACTGAAAAAATCCCCCTCTCCTGAGCCCCTGTGCTAAAGCGTTAACCAGGAGCTCCCCAGATGATGATGGCACCCATAGTTTTGTATCTGTGAATTGCTTAATGTATGCACGTAGATTTTCATTTTACTTTTATTTCAGGCTGAACAATTCCAGCGGCATTTTCTGGTACTTCCTGCAGCTAGTAAATTAGTGCAGGAACGCCGAGCTGAATTCGTCAAAGTTGCTTATAGAGCGCGGGGGCAACTAGATGAACCAGAGCTGGGCCGATTTTGTAAAGGTCGTCGGGAAACCCTGCACATGACGGCGTCAGAAAACTTGTGTAAAGTAGTCGCGATCTCAAATTGGCTCAGGTGATCCCACAGATTTGTTGTTCCATTGTATTCAAACCCCATGGACCGGTAAGAAACTGTAACATTATCATGCATAACCGTCTCCGTGAACGGGGTATCCCTTCGCGCTGGCACCATGCCCGCGCTCGCCATCCTTCTCTTAACCTCCCTGACATCTTTCTGCAAGTTTTGCATCTGTTCAGTGAGGTCTAAGTTGGTTTGGCTCGATGTTTCACTTTCAGAAGCAGAGAGACTCTCCACCTCTTCTTGGGGAGGATTCCGGACCGTGCGCTGGACTCGCGGTGGTTCCGTCTCTGGCGGCGGGACTTTCTGGGATGGGGGTGTCGAGAACTCGGCGAACTTCCTATCCATAGCCACTTCTGCTGCCTTGTCGATGAGGTCAGACAATTGTCTGAAAAAGGCATCATTTAGCAACCCACCGTCAACTTGCGCGGACCCACTAGGGGGAGGTTGCATTGCGCCTGGTCGTGCTGCCGCCGATGGCTCTGCCGCTGATGGCCCTGCAGTGTTTAGTGCACCCGTCGGAGTGTTAGAGCTTGGCGTGCTACCCAGCTCCGCCACCAAATTTCGCTGGAGTTCATCTGAAGCCATGTCTTATCTCACGTCTTAGCCTTGATTTCCAACAGACAGCGCCAATTGTTTCACCCAGAAAATAATTATAAAACCAAAATATTCCCCTTCACGAATACTCCGACCTTCTTGATGAACAAACCTGACCTGCACCCAAAAACATGTTGGAAAGGACCACCGGAAGATTTCCGGTGGAAACCTCTCTGATGCTTAAGTCAGTTAAGTGTGCTGTGTATTTTAGTAAGCAATGAAAGGAATGCACAAGAATATCATACCTCTCTCATCCTTGGGGCTGAGATATTTATAGCTTTCTCTGGTGGGGAACCTTTCCGAGATTCTGGAAACAGAATCCGCAATTCTCGGGTCGTTACGCCGATAATCACGATAAAGGGGCCCACATGTTCCCTCTTGGGAAATCAGATTGCCTGATCTCCCATAACCCTGATCTCCCACAAGCTTGTTCTCTTATAATCATTCTCAAAGGATTCGGATCAGATCGGGGTGTTTCTCCTGACTCTAGTCCTCTTGACCTTAATCTCATCCGAGAATGTAGGTCAGACCAGGAATATCCTGAACCAGGGTAATTCCTTCAACTCATCTTCATTTACTTTCCTGATCTCCTTATCTAGCTCAGGACTTCACCAGGGCACATCAGGTTAGCCTACCGGGCACTTTCCTAGTGATCCTAGACCAGGTCTACCCCAATCCAGGTCTCCTTATTTAGGTCATATCAATTGTCTATGTGGCTTGTATATTACTTTTTAGTATAGAGTCCGCATATATTATCTGGGTAGGCGGCACCCAGTATTTTCCGGAAAGTTTGCTTATTAATTATGGGTAGGCGGCGCCCAATAATTGTTTACTTTTCATTTGAATCTTGTTAATTTTTAAACCCCGATAAATGTTCCCCAATAAAATATGAGTCTCGTCTTGGATGAACACGCTATCCATTACAATTGGGTGAGTACAAAACGTTTTTTGTCCTTGAGTATTTGAACCCTAATGCTTGCTCTGGTCGACGAGGTTAAGGCTCACTCATAGATGTATATGTTTGTAGTCGTGTAAAAGGGTTGACTTAGGTTCTTTCTTGTCGCTCTAGCATCTAAATCAACTAAGGGCATAAAATCGGATTAGATCCAATCGACCAAGAGTTATAATTGCCTATAATTGGTTTAGAGACCTACCAGTTGTGCTATTGTGGTCATCAACCCTAGCAGAGGCTGCAATAATATGAATATGGATCTTAGCTCGCTATGATCATATTTGATATGAGTCCGTATTCTACCGTGGGGTCGTAGAGTATGTTAAAATAGTGGGAGATAATTATTAAAGTCCTTGATAATTAGCCCATAATTATGATCATAGGAATTAGAATTAGATTTTTAATTCCCACTCTATTTATTTTCTCCAGATTAGTTAAGATGTCAAATTTATCATTGAAATGCTTGGTTGAAACAAATAAGTTGACTGGACCAAACTTTATGGATTAATTGCACAATCTGTGTTTAGTCTGTGACAGGAAAAGATTGAGTATGTGTTGGACACACTGTTCCTGAGATTTCTGATATAGATTCTCTTGAATATGCCAAGTTTGACATGGATATTCATTAGAAACATAAGGATGATGCAACTTCAGCACAGTGTGTCATGCTAACTGCGATGACGATAAAACTACAGAGACAGCATGAATACATGGCCCCTTATAAAATATTGGAGCATTTGAAGAGTTTCTATGCTTTGCAAGCTCAAACTATGGAGTATGAGCTGCTAAGAGATCTCTTTAAGTGCAAGCTTCATTATGGGGACAAGTTGTCTGAGCATGTCTTGAAGATGATAATTGAGAGGTTAGCTTCGATTGGAACGAACCTACCTGAATATATCTCAGTCAACTTGATCTTGAATTCGCTTCCTAGTTCATTTGAAAACTTCATTGTGAGTTATAATATGAACAACACAAAAGCGAAGCTTACCGAACTTCATAACATGCTTAAGACATATGAGTCTTCCACCTCAAAGGGCAAAGCTGTACTCATGGTGAGTACATCTGCTAGATCTAACCTGAAAGGTAAGAAAAAACAGAAAAACAAAACTAAGGCTGGGCCTAAGCCTACGACTTTGAAGTCAAAAGGAGGTGCTCATAAGAAGTTAACATTGGCTAAGATGTGTGCTTATATTGCAAATAAAAGGGACATTGGAAGAGAGACTGTAAGAAGTGAAAAACATTTGATGTTTCCGGATCCTCAGGTATGTTTGTCATTGAGATAAATATGTTTATCAATAACTCTCACTGCTGGGTATTTGATATCGGATGTGGCTCACACACCTGTAACAATGTGCAAGGGCTAAGTGACAACAGGATGGTTAGACCGGGGGAAATTTTCCTGCGCGTGGCAAATGGAGCAAAGGTTGTTGCCGAGTGTGTAGGGACTTATAGATTAGATTTACCCTAGGGTTATAGATTTTATTTATATAATTGTTATTTTGTACCATCGATTACAAAGAATATTGTTTCCATTCCGATCACAACAAAAAAAGCAATTTTCCGAGGGATTTTTCCCTCGGTTTTGAGGTAAAATCCCTCGGTTGTGGGCAAAATCAAGGGAAAAACTGAGGGAAAGAGTCCCTCGGAAAAAACCTCCTCGGTAAATTTTTCCAAGGGAAATATTCCCTCAGAAATTTTAAACCGAGGGGAAATCCGAGGGTCTCATCCCTCGGAAAAATTCCCGTACAACCCTCGGAAACGCTGAGGGAAAACCGAGGGGATGATCCCCTCGGTATTCCGAGGGTACGTACTCTCAGTTTTCCGAGGGAAAGTTGCCCTAACCGAGGGGAACTTTCCCTCGGAAAACCGAGGGCTGTATTTTCCCTCAGAATACCGAGGGCAGACTATTCCCTCGGTTTTTGATATTTCTGAGGGATTTTCGAGGAATTTTTCCCTCGGTTTTTATTTTTTTAATAATTTTTTATTATTGTTCTGAGGGATTTTCCCCTCAGTTTTTCTTTTAATAATTTTAGATTTTCAATTTTAATTTTAATTCCTGCTCAACTATTATATTCCCCAAAAATTTGAAAAAAATCATTAATGAAAAGACAAATAAATAAACCAATTATTATAAAAATATTTGAAAATTTAAGAATTATTACATGCGTTCTACAAAGTAACAAAGTTTATATAAAAATCAAACTGCCCTATAGATGGGAAGGGGGTACTGCTGGAAACGAGCATACTAGTCAGCCATCTGGGCATCCATCCGCGCCTGAAATGCCTCCTGCTGCCGGCGCTGCTTCTCACGCTCTGCCTCCCGCTGCAGGCGCTGCTCCTCAAGCTCCTCCGCATGTCGTCGCTCAGACTCGGCGTATTGCTGCTGCATCGCCTCAAGCTCCACCCTCTGAGCCTCGAGCTGCGCCTCGAGCTCTCTGACGTGGGTCCTATCAGCCTAGGAGGAGGTGGAAGAAGAGCGTCCTGTGAAAAAACCATTCGCAGCAGCCACCACCTTCCCATATGCGCCGGTGCCATGATGTCGTCCCTTACTCGACCCGATGACGCCTAAGAAAACCCGGTCATGGTCAACCTCGCTACTCGCCTCCTGGGAAGACGCACGTTCCTTATCCTTGGTCAACGGTCGCTCGTACTCCTCCTGAAATACAACTCATTATTAAGATTCTACATTAAAATCAAAGAATAAGTTAAAAATAAGATAGAGACTCACATTAATAATACTAGATCTCGATCCACGCGCCGTCTTTCCTTTGGTGCGTACGTACAAAAAGATCATACACCTTAGCCAGCTCACCCGTCTCCCGCTCCTGTATCCAAATAGAATTTTCAAATAATTAACATTAAAATTAAACAAATAAATATTATATTATTATATTCTAAAATTACTTACGATATCCAAAGCATAATCGATACTAGATCTAGC
>BMAC01000883.1:106912-122743 GCA_014905375.1 Phtheirospermum japonicum | reverse complement strand
AAAATCGAGGGTTTATCGTTCCCTCAGTTTTAAACTGAGGGAAACCCTCCTCCTCGGTTTTTTGTTATTTTTTAAAAAATAAAAATAATAAAATTTCGAGGAAAATTTACTCCCCTCGGATTTTCCGAGGACTATGTTCCCTCGGAAAAAATGCCCTCGGAATTCCTTCGGTATTTCCCTCAGTAATTATGGCGGCAAATATTGGCGCCGTATTTCCGAGGGAGATTCCGAGGGAAATAATTTCCCTCGAAAAAAACCGAGGGATATTATAGTCCCTCAATTTTTCCCTCGGAAAATACCGAGGGGAACACTTCCCTCGGTTTTTCCCTCAGAAAACTGCTTTTTTTTTGTAGTGAATGTTAGACATTGAAGGGTTTTCCTTCCATTTTGCTAATAATTATTATTAATTTACTCATAATGGTGTTGTTTATGGAAATTCTCCTCTTATAAATGGTTTTTATGTTCTTGATTGTAGTCGTGACATTCTCAATGTGCAAAACAAACGTATAAAGTTAAGAAATATCAATAATCCCACCTATTTATGGCATTGGCTTGGTCATATAAATGAAACAAGAATAGAAAGGTTAAGAAAGTTAGACTACTTAACACCATTTGATTTTGAGTCTTTTGGATAATGTGAATCTTGTCTCCAAGGAAAAATGACCAACAAGCTATTTTCTGGGAAAGGCATACGAGCAAAAGTGGTGATTGAGCTGGTTCACACTGATGTATGTGGACCTTTCCCTACTCAAGCTAGAGGTGGTTATTCATACTTCATTACTTTCACTAATGACTTATATAGGTTTGGACATGTGTATCTTTTGAAGCACAAGTGCGAGGCTTTTGAGAAGGTTAAGGAGTATAAGTTAGAAGTAGAGAAACAAGTTGAAAAGAGTATTAAGACTCTTCAATCGGATCGGGGAGGAGAATACCTAAGTGAAGAGTCTCGATTATTAAAACTTCATGGAGTCCAATCTCAATGGACGCCTTCTGGAACACCACAAATGAATGGTGTTTCTGAAAGGATAAATCAAACATTATTAGATATGGTCAGATCCATGATGAGTTTCTCAGATCTTCCGACATACCTCTAAGGGTATGTTTTACTTAACTCGGTCTATGTTGTGAATAGAGTTCCATCGAATTTAGTAGATAAAACTCCGTATCAGTTATGGCATGACAAGAAGCCAGCACTTACGCACATGCGAACCTGGGGTTGCCTCGCATATGTAAAGAAGATGCTTACTGGCAAGTTGGAATCTAAAAGTTAGAAATGTTATTTTGTGGGGTATCCTAAAGAAGCACGAGGATACTATTTCTATCTTCCTAGAGAACATGAGGTCATTATTTCCAGGCAAGCGACTTTCCTTGAGGAAGACTATGTACAAGAAAAGGAGTCGAAATAAGGTAGAACTTGAATAAATTCAAGAACCACAAAGTGACATGTAGGTTGAGGACTTGTCTAATGACCTAGACAAGAATTCAGTGGGAGCTTCTAGTCATCTATATGGTGAAGATTTATCACTTAGAGGACAATTATTAGCCAGTTAGAGCATTGATAGAATTGATGCAGTAAAGCAAAGTTTATCATCGCAACAGATGGAAGACCAAGCAATGGTAGCACAACTCCCTCCTTAGGAAGTTCATGTTGATGACACTTATGAGGGATCTCCAAATGCTGGACCATCCAGCATATAAGAACCTTATCATGATACGCATGATAACCAACTTCATAAGTCTACTAAGATTCATCGGCGATCGTAAATATTAAACCTCCTTGTAGAGGGTAAAGGTGACGTGAAAATTCCGGATGATGATGAACCTAGAACTTACACTGAGTCTATGTTAGACATTGACTCAAAGAGGTGGCTTGAACCCATGAAGTCAGAAATAGACTCAATGTACACAAATCAAGTTTGGAACTTGGTTGACTTTCCAATGGGGTTCAACCCATTGGATGCAAATGGGTCTTCAAGAAGAAGATCGATGCAAATGGTAAGTTACAAACCTATAAGGCTAGGTTGGTAGCAAAAGGTTATAGTCAACGAGACGGAATTGACTATGATGAAACCTTTTCTCCAGTTGTGAAAATCAAGTACATTAGAATTTTACTTGCTATATCTGCATACTATGATTACCATATTTGGCAAATGGATGTTAAAACTGCTTTCCTCAATGGTGAATTGATCGAGGAAGTGTATATGATACAACCAGAGGGTTTTACATCTGAATCGAAATCCAAAGCGGTATGTAAGATGCAAAAGTCTATTTATGAACTTAAACAAGCCTCTAGATGTTGTAATATTTGTTTTGACAAAGCAATCAAATCGTTTGATTTTATCAGAAACAAAGAAGATCCATGTGTTTATAGTAAACGCACTGGAGGGAGTGTTATTTTTATTATTAAATAGTTGATGACATATTGATAATTGGGAATGATACCCTTATCATTCAATGAGTAAAGGATTGGTTGTCCAGCACCTTCATGATGAATGACTTGGGTGAAGCCTCTTATATTCTTGGAATTAGGATCTACCGAGATAGACCTAATAGAATATTGGTGCTTTCACAATCCATGTACATAGATAAAGTGTTAAGACGATTCTCAATGGAAAATTCCAACAGGGGATATATTCCAGTGAGTCATGGTATCAAGTTATCAAAGAAAGATGGTCCTTCTACTGCTAAAGAACTTGAGCGCATGAAAAGTATCTCATACGCTTCAGCAATAGGATCCATCACATATGCCATGATTTGCACAAGGCCAGTTGTGGCCTATGCACTTAGCATGACTTGAAGATTTCAACAGAAACATGGGGAAGAACACTAGAAAGCAGTTAAGAGTATTCCTAAGTATCTTAGAGGAACTAAAGAATATTTCTTAGTATATGGTGGACAAAAGGAACTGGCAGTTATTGCGTGCACTGATGCTGGTTTCCAAATAGACCATGATGACTATAATTCAAAATATGGGTATTCCTTCATTTTCAATGATAGGGTAGTAAGATGGAATAGTTCCAAGCAAACTACCGCCACTAATTCGGTAAATAAAGCTTAGTACATTGTTGCATAAGAGGCAGCTAAAGAAGTTATCTCGATAAACAAATTCTTAAGGAATTAAGGGTAGTTCCTAGCTCCAAAACTGTTGTATTGTGACAACACTGGTGCTATTGCACTAGTAAAGGAACTGAGATCCACAAACAGTAATGAGCATGCAGTAAGGCGCTACCACTTAATCAGGGAGATAGGAGAAATTAAGATAGAGTGTATTCGAAGCCATCATGTTCTGGGCAACATGATGAGCATTTCGTAAACCGAAATAATCGATATATAGGTACTTGATTCTATGTCAAGTAGGAGATTGAAAGTATAAATGTCCTAGAAACAAGCAGATTTAAAGACATTATACTTGAACACAATTATTATATATATCGTTATATATATGGCAATGCATTTATTAAATTATTATTTTGATAGTTTGTGATTATTCATATAAATGTCCCCGTAGAGTTAATGTTATCATTGATATAGTGAGATGTCAGTGATAGAACATTACTCTTAAAATATCCCCGACTAATGATTACCAAGATTGGGATATTGATAATATAATGTATGTTTGCATGTGGTCTGCATCACATTCTTAGAAAATGCAGTTAATCTCACGACTGCGAATAATAGTTATTCGTGATGGACACGTGGATACTTTAGAGAGTATTGGTAAATCCTACTAATAAGTTATTTATTGTATGTCTATAAACTTATCAGTGTATAAAACGTGTGATAATCCTTTGACTTGAGGTCAAAACGCACCTTGTTTACTGAGTGATGTACTTTGACCATGACCAATGCTTGCACTCCTTTTTGGTGTAAATATTGCTTGTGTTGGGTACATCATGATGTAAATGATGGTGGTAGATGAGACAAGAAATAATTCATTCCTCGATTGGAATTTCGAGAGTCGCTCATAATCTCTATATTAGGTCGACTAAAGTCATTGGCCAATGCAAGAGACATATTTAATATAGTAGTTGAGTATGGTCAAGTTGTCGACTAATAAAGATGAGATAAATTGATTAAGCCATTGAGATAGACACTTGGATAAATCTTAAGTTTAATCAAGTGATTTGGGGTGGAAAGAATTTCACCAAAACTTTGTATAAAGGTTATAATTTGCTGAGTCCAAGTGAATGGTCTTTATATATTGAGTTCGCCCAACTAAGCTATCTAGGAGTTTTGTTTGGATCATCATTGGATTGATGTCATACATAAAAGCCTATAGGGTCACACTATATGCGATTACTTTTTTTTATTAAAGTGCGAAATATATATTAAAAAAGGAGAAAAAGATACGGGGGGCCGAGTCCCCTACACGACCAATTGGCATCAAATAAAATAAGTTTGGGGGGCCGAATCCCCTACACAACCAATCATACTCTAAATAATTATTCAATTGACAAACTAAAATGAATATTTTAGCACTTCACAAGGAATCCCCGCTTAAGAGAACTCTTTGAAGCTCTGCGTATAAGAGTAGCATCTTCATCATAGGCAAAATCCGCCTAAGATTATCTAGAAGCAATACTCATGAGGTGGAAGGCGGGAGAGGATTTTGTATCGTCAACAGTGAAAGGAGTAGAAGATTTTTGTGGTAGTTTTTTAATTATATCAATTAATTCTCGATCAGTGGTAGGCTTACGAAAAAGAGGGGTTCGATGTTGGTTGCCAATATCCGAATCATCCACTATAATGCCTTCTTCACGTGCAAGACAGGTTGTTGGAGTATGTTGCACCGATAGAGAAACCTTATCCGAAGAACCCATGTCCACCTGATCAACAGAACTCATGCTCGAAGAGGCAGGTTCCTCATAAATCACAATCTGTCGAGAGGTGTCACAAAAAATCTCAGTCGATCTGCAAACGGTCGACTGGTTCTCCCTGCAAAGCTGCGCAGTTAGTTGCTCGCCAATGTTAGAGCCACTAACTGAAGACTTAGAAGAAAAATGGTGAACCTTCCCTTCCAAACTGACGGGGTAACAAAGGTAGCGGCGTCTTTAGGAGCCGTGTTCTCGGGGGAAGGAGATAACGGCTCGGACCTTAAAGCAGGCTCCGAGGTAGGAGGTGCCAAAGGACCCATGAAGACTTCAGCTTGTAACACTTGAAAGGTGTTCGAAGTCGTCAGAGAAGGGTTAGTAGGCCCGGGAGTCGGGCGGGAATCCGTACGGTTACGGACCTGATGCTCACGAGAATCAGAACGTCGACGAGAACGTCTGGTGTTAATCTTATGCTAATCATCCCTATCGATGTTCTGAGTGACACGAGATTTATGGGAGGGGCAAGATCTAACAAGATGCCCAACAGATTTACAAAACGAGCAGAAGTCCGGCAAATTCTTATATCCTAAAGAGATATAATGACAATACCCTTCTCGTTCGATTATAACAGTCTCATGTAGGGCATTTTCAAGATTAAGCTCAACCAACACACGAACAAAATGACCCACCGATCCATTAACTGAATGCTCGTCAATTGGCAAGGGCGTTCCCACAACTCTAGTAATATTCAAAATGAAAGATCTATCCCAATATTCAATCGGAAACTCATAAATGCGAATCTAAACCTCAGACGAGGTCAAAGGGGCCTTGTAGGGATTGAAGCCTTGAGACTAAGGCCGAATAGAGCTTGAGCAGAACTTCCAAGAGCTGGAGAAAGAGATGCTGAAGAATCCTTTTCCAAGAGGAACAAGTTTCCATGGCCCATTGATTTTCCACATGTCCATCAAAGCGGCTTTGAGGTCGACGAGAGAAGGGGTTTTGACCCTTTGGGTTAAAGGAGACGGTCTATGAGTGAGTCACGTAGTATTTTAACAGATCTTGATATCTCGCTCTATCAATGGTGGCCGAGAAATAATCATCTTTCTTGATCGGGGGCGCCCCGGAAGAGTGAGTCACCGGAGGGGAGTGGAGGGTGGACGGGCCCACTGGGCCCAGGTCTTGGGGCAAAGGAGTGGGGTTTTAATTGGGCTCAAAGTGATGGGTTTTGAAATGGGCTACAGGGGTTGGTCTTGGATATGTTGGGCTTGGCTTGCAAGTATCAACTCTGCTGGGAAATAAAAAAGGGTTAGGCTCCAAATCACGTGGGCATGCGGAAAAGTGGGTAGAGTTGACCAAAGGAGGGGTCTCTGTCATTGCCAAAAAGAAAGGGTTGACTGCAAAGGGAGCCGCAGAACTAGAAAGAAAAAGTCCATGCAACGTAGGCGTCGAATGGAGAGAAGGAAAAGAGGATGGAAAAAAAGGCGAGGAAGACAACGGAGACAAGCGTGCCAACGGCAAGGAGCCGAAGGAAATGGGGGTAGGAATACTGGTGGGTTTAGGACCTACCGAAGAAGGAGTCGTCGTCGGGAAAAATGGCGAGGTGAAGGCAGTAGGCTGAGGAGCATGAGGAATCGACGCCGAGGGGCCCGACGGAGAAGGGGTTCCAGAAACTGGGAAAAGAGACAGAGAATCCAAAGGCTTTGAAGGCGCGGCTTCCACGGATGGAGGTGGAAGAGGAGCGACCACGCCGGAAGTGGGCGGCACCAAACCCGTCATCGTCCTGGACGGCGGGTGCAATAAGGAAGGCAACAACAGAACATAAGAGGGTTGAGAGGGAAGAAACTCCGTGAGCTGCTGGACATGGTGAGACGCCGGCACTGTTGGAAAATGTGGGCTCAAAATAAATTTAGTGGAGAAAATACAAACACTCTTGTTTATTCTCTAAATCACACAATTATTAAATGAACTCTCTTATACAACTCCATTTATATCCTTCAAAAGTTTGGTCCCAACATTAATTGGATATTGGTCGGCACGCATTTCTCCATCTTGAATTTCTTTAAAATCCCCTTTGCATAGCCTTCTTGGGAAATGAATATCCCATCTTTCTTTTGATACACCTCAATTCCAAGATAGTATGCCATTAGACCAATGTCCGTCATCTCGTATTCTTTAGTCATCTCTTGTTTGAATTCGTCAAACCACTCCTCATTATTTCCTGTAAAAATAAGGTCAACGACATACAAACACACAATCAACATGTTACCTTTATCATCAACTTTCACGTAAAGGGCATATTCATGAGGGCATTTCTTAAATCCTTTCTCCATAAAAGTTTGGTCAATACGGATATACCAAATCTTGGCGCTTGCTTCAAACCATACAACGCTTTCTTTAACTTCAACACTTTTCCCTCATGGCCTGGTAACATGTAACCTTCTGGTTGATCGATGTAAACTTCTTCTTCAAGTACTCCATTCAAGAACGCCGACTTCACGTCCATTTGATGAATTTTCCACTTCTTTTGGGCTGCTAACGAGATCAAAAAATGGATGGTTTCCAAATGAGCTACAGGGGCAAAAACTTCATCATAGTCAATCCCAGCCTTTTGTTTATATCCTTTGACTACGAGCCTTGCCTTGTATCGTTCTATCTCTCCTTTTGAATTTTTCTTCGCCTTGTAAACCCATTTGACTCCAGTGGATTGTTGCCCTTTTGGAAGAGAAGAAAGTTCCCAAGTTTCAATCTTCTTAATTGAACTAATCTCGTCATCCATGGTTTTCTTCCACTTTTGACTCTTTGACGCCTCTTCAAAGTTTATGGGCTCAGTATCAGCAAACAAGCAGAACAAGTTTGGATTTTGATTGAGCTTGTAAATTTCTCTCAACGATCTTGTCTTTTGAGGTCTTCCACTATATGAACTCTCGCTTTCTGATGAAGGTTGATCACATGGGGGTGGCGATGGAGGACTCAAGGGCTCCATCGGCTCTTCTTCGACTTCTTTCGAAATAGACTCAAAAGGGTAAAATGTATATTGCTCCTTATCTTGAGTACTCCAGTCCCAAGAATTCTTTTCGTCGAACACGACATCATGGCTAAGCTTCCTTTTCTTCTCAACTGGATCATACAATTTATAGCCTTTCGATGGTTGATCATAACCAACAAAAATATATTTTTGACTCTTCGCATTGAACCAAACTTTTATGCACCCCAATAAAATATTCAAGCTTGCTCGCAAGAGTACGAGGACACTTGTAGGGTGGAAAGCTGACTCGAGTCGAATCTCAGGGACAACAAGATTCGGATTTAATATTATTGTTTCAAAAGCAAGTCGTTCAAATATTTTTGGGTTTTTATTTTGATTTTTAATTAACAACTACGAAATTAAAAAGCAAGACTTTCAATTTAAATTCTAAATTACTTATTCTAAATTATCAACTACAGTAACTGAATTATTTAAACTAATTAACCAACTGAAAATTAAACTAATGATTAACTAAATTATATTTCTAAACTAAATAAACTAAACTAGATTAATTAACTAATTAATTAACTAATTACTAATTAAAACTAATTAATAATTCAAATTAACTAAGAAACTAAATTTCAGAAAATGACTTAAGACTATAGTTCCAAAACAGAATGCAGCAAACTAATTCAATTAACAATTCGATTTAAATCAACTAAAATTTACTAACGGTTACGACTTTTTATCAGTTAACTATTACATTAACGGTTAACTAACGGTTAACGGTAACAGTTAACGAACATGAGAATAAATCAAACTGAAATCTCGCATGCATGAATGAACTTCAACGAAACAGAACATCACACATCCAACATATAGCATGAAAAACTGAATATAAACTGAAAATAATAAACTAAACACTTTCAACTAATTCAAACGAAACAAGTACGTAAACTATTTATTATCGAAAACTTGAAAACTAAAGATTTAAAACCACAAAAACTAATTAAGAGATTCAGAGTACTTGTTTAACTACTGGAATCAAAATGTTCTTCGGCTATTCCGAAGAGTAAACGCAGCGGGACTCGTCGTCGTCGCTTCTTGGGTTGCTCGTTGATCGTTGCGTGTTTGTTGTTGTTCTCCGTCTCCAAACCCTAGGATTATATTTATGGTAAATTTTTAGGGTTACAAGCATGATGGAATTCAGATTAGAGGGTGGTATTTATAAGATTTTCGTAACTTGGGCTGCAAGCTTGTTTCTACCGAATCTGGGGCCCGCTAACGGTTATGGCTAACGGTTATAGTAACCTTTAGCAGTAACCGTTAACTCTTCAATTTTTGCTTTCTGGGCCCGTTAAAGGTTACAATTAAAGGTTATAGTAATCGTTAGAAGTAACCTTTAACAGTCAAACACTGGTCAACACTGGTCAACATTTGGTCAACAACTTAAATACTTCAAATTGAGGCCCGTTTTCGCTGAAACTCCACTCGTAGACCCATCCTTGACTATGTCCAAACCATAAATCTTAAAAACACCTAAAATAAACATAAAAATAATTAAAATAATATAAAATAAGTTGGAGATAAGAAATATGAAAATATGCTCAATCTATCCAACTTTCACTGAAAATAATAAGAAATATAAACTAAAATACTACTAAAAATAACCACAATTACGTGTTAATCAAATACCCCACGCTTTATTTGTTTGTTCGTCTTCGAACAGATGTAAATTCAAAGTATAACTAGAAAGAAAATAAATTCAAGCAATGAGTCGTGCGTTGCTACATACATAATTTTGAAATATAGATACAAGTCACGCAACGTCAAACTCTCCACCCTTATTACATTGTCGCATCGAAATAAAATTCATGCATCCTCTCAAAAGGTAAATATATATGGTGTACGCTCAAAGCACTCAAGCATTGCTGCATAGGACGTGTATACACTCAAATCATACAAATATAAGTACAATAAATAAGCACGGAAAATCAATCTCTTTTCAATCGCAAATTAAGTGTGTTATCGACTAAGAACCTGAAAAGGTCTTTCCGCGATGTAATGTAAGGCTCTTTGGACGGGTATGGAATATATAAGTCGTGTGGCTAAATAACTCACTCAACCTAATCTAATCACAATGCAATTCGCTTCACCTCGTTCAGAAATAAAAAAAACCTCACTAATCACTTATAACGTAGCCTTTAATTTAGGCTATTTCTCAACTCGAAACTCTAAAACCGACTTGTTTTGCTCAAACCACTTAAAAACAATTGAAGCTTATAATTACGCTTCTTTTCAATTTACAACACAACTCTTGTCTCTTAAACATTAGGCTTCATAAAATAAAAAATAAACTCAAGCCTTATAAAGCGCGTAGGTAATGACTAAACAAACTCAACAAGACTCACCATCCTCTTTTTTTTTATTCCCCTTATTATATTTTTTATGGGGTCTTTTTTTTCTTTTTTTTTCGGATGGTGGTCCTAAATTACAAAAATTCATAAAAATCATAAATTCCTAATAAAATTTCCAAGACACTTATAACCAATAAAAATAAAGAACTCCTATCCCACGCTTTCAATGGGTTTGTAGGGGTCGACTCAATAATAAAATCACTCAGGACTATAGACATGGATTATTTGGCTATGATTGGCGCATTCGGAATTTATAGTGGCTAAAATATATGGATATGACCGGAATAGGGTTTTATATATGCCTTAACCTCATTTTCAAAGTCAACTACACACAGCGGTTTCAAAGAGATCTCAAAATAGAAACTTATTCAAGCACATGCAATGATGATAATCACTCAGGCTACTCACAGGCTTTTTTTCTTTTCCATGAAAAAGTTTTGAATTGACGCTGCTTTTAAGGTTGTGCGAAATCAATTGCGTCCAAGTACCATTTTACAATATATAAATATAAATTTTGAAAAATTTATGCACTTATACACGCTCAAAAGACATGAACCTCAAATCAAACATAGTTAACTTCGACAAGCAAGCCATACAAACACAATTCAGCGCAGAAATAGCAATCAATCACGTAAAATATTAGCTAAGACAAACTCACGAAAATTTTAAATTTTGCACAATTTTCAATTATATATCACAACTCAACCATCCCTCCCTCTAAAAAAATGTGGGAAACTCCTGGTTGCCATAAATATAAAGAAAATAAGCGCAAGGGAGATAAGAAAAAATCCCTGAAAAATCGATAGTTGAGCTTCTCCAAAAGCACTCGTGCAATAATTCCTCGTATTGAACTCGTGATTTGGATGTCTTGAATAAGAAAAACCTACAAAACAAATAATAAAATCAAACTAACTAATATTTTTGGAATTTTGAATTCTTTTTCAATTTTATTTTATTTTTTTAAGAAAAAGAAAACAAAAAGTAAAAGATATGATTGTAATCAATTGCGTCGCGCTAGTGCCCGGTGGCACATCGTTCGGGATTTGAAACGGCCGGATTGCGGCTCAATGTCAGAAATGGCTGGATTGCAGCTCATCAAAAGGTTGTCGGACTGCGGCTAAATTTGGTCGGATTGCGACCTCGGTTCGTGAAAACGAATTTTGTAAAAATTGAACGGCAGACGCGAATAGCGGCAACACGTAGCGGTTAGGTGTTACCGTTAACCATACCGCTACGTTCTCTGTTTTAAGGTCAAAAATATGCCTCCTTTTCTAACTAACGGTAGCTATTAGCGGTTGCTACCTATCCTTAGTATGTATCGTTACCCCTGGTTGCTGCGGCTAGCGGTAGCGGTGATTGTTAACGGTCTGGTTTAGCGGTAGCGACTAGCGGTAGCTATTACCGCTATGTAACCGCTAAATGTCCTGTTCAACGAGTTTTCGAAATTTCTGCACATTAACGCACACATAAACGTACCACGGTAATTGACTCAATAAAAAGACAGAAATAACATAAAATAAAAATCAAAAGATAATTTAAAGAAAAGAAAATTAAAACTAACGAACGCTTGGGTTGCCTCCCAAGAAGTTCTTGTTTAACGTCGACAGCTCGACGCATGTTTGCTTGATCAATTTCCAGCTCGTGGTGGGTCCACGAACCCCTTCTTGCTTCTATCTCGACTCGACATATATTTCTCGTTATAAGGCCTAAGTCGATACTTGTGGACTTGGAAATTCAACTTGTCACACTCATCGTATAAAGTGGCAACTCCATACTCATCCATCTCTTATATCAAAAATGGTCCACTCCATACTGAATTCAGATTGGCCTTTGGATCGAACTTACGCTTATGATTATACAACACTTGTTGACCAATCTCGAACTGCTTGCACTTAAAAATCTTATTTTTTGCCTCCTTCGACTCTTTCTTCTTCTTCGTCCAATCGTTGTCATCCTTCTCGCTCATGTTCCTTGTACGTTTAGAATTTTTGTAGGGATCGAGCGAAACGAACTTCAAACGATTTTGTTGTGGCTTCATCTCCTTCTTTGACTCATACTTCGAACGATCTCGTTGTGGACTCAACTCCACTTTTGGTTCGATTTTTGGTGCCTTATACTTCACAACCACTTCATCATTAAATTCTTTAAATTCTTCAATAACATCTCGTATGTCGATTCCTGGTATCTCGATCAATTCCTCCCCACTCTAATGCTCTTCATCATCCCCATCGTCCAAGTTGTCTATAGCGGAAATGCTTTAGAGGTCATGGACACAAGAATTGATTGGATCCACGAAAGAACACTCGTCATGCATAAACGGTGAAGGAGTGTTGTGAATATCTTGAAGTGAAAACGTCACCGTTTCGCCTAAGATGGACATTGACATCCTCCCCTTGTTTACATCTATCAACGCGTGGGTAGTAGACATAAAAGTTCGTCCCAATAAAATGGTGTGTTCTTGATTTGCACCTTGCACATCACCAATGTCCATAATAACAAAATCGACCGGTACTACCAACTTATCAACTTGCACTAGGACATCCTCCACAATACCCAAGGGTAACCTTATCGATCTATCCGCCAATTATAGTCTCATCGTAGTCGGCTTCAGCGGACCTAGGTCGAACTCCTTATAGATAGAGCGAGGCATCAGATTTATGCCAGCGCCAAGATCAAGCATCCCCTTCGCTGTTTGTCCATTCCCGAGGGAAATAGTTATGCAAAAACTCCCGGGATCTTTCTCCTTGGGCGGCAATGGATTTTTGAATATTGCGCCTACGTCCTTTGTTAATGCGATAAACTGATTAGCCTCTCGGCGTCTCTCTCGTGATGCCAATTCCTTGAAAAACTTCACATACGCGGGCATCATCTTTATCACCTCAAGCAAAGGGAGATTAATGTTTACATTCTTCAATAAATTGTATAACTCCATAAACTTTTTATTTTCTTTTGCTGGACGTAATCGACTTGGGAAAGGAACATGATCGTAAACCGACCATTTCCTTGGGGGTGCATTCAAGGGATCGTCGACGTCGTCAGCTGCTGCAGAAGAATTCTTTCTTTTCAATGGCCCCGGAACATATGGAATTTTCGTTTTATGCATTTGTTCATTTGGTTCGGCTATATTTCCTTGCGGTTGGGTCGGTGCTGGAACTTAGGCTTCTTTCTCATCTTCATCCTTATCCTTCTCCATACCGTTATCTACCACTTTCCCATTTCTCAGCACATGAATAGCCGAGGCTTGCTCTGTTTGACTTGGGAACCTGTACTTTTCTTTATTTAATCTTGCAATGTCATCCGCCAATTGCCCAATTGTTCTGTCCATTCGCTCCTTATTCCTCGCGAGATCTTGCACAATCATCTTTTCTGTTCTCTCTATATTCTTGGGAAGATCATGCGAAACTTCCTTTTCCATTTTTTCCACACTCTTGGAAAGATTTAGCACAACTTGATTGAGATCATCTATCTTTGTGTTGACTTTCATAATACTTACCCTATTGTGGAGTATTTCGGCTACTTAGTTTCGCTGACAAAGAAGGAGTTGATCGGCAGGTTGAGTTTGCGGTGGTGTGATAGGTGGATTTGTATTTGGTGGTGGTGGTGCTATGTACTGAGGATCGGTTTGTTTCAGAAAAGGTACGTAGTTCGGATTTCCAGGACCAAATTTAAAATTGGGGTGGTTACGCAATCCTAGATTATGCGTGCTCCCCGGAGGGGGTGTATTTTGAAACATTTGGATTGCATTAACTCCCTCCGCTTCTGTTTGTTCATAAATAGCTTTGCACTCATTCTCTATATGACCAGGTGCTCCGCATTGTGCACAAACGATAATGACTTGTTTCGCAGATTGACTCGATTGATTTCTCCTCACGTCTGCCAACTCCTTTTTAAGTTCCTCAATCATTCTTCAAGCGTTTTCTCACTTCCCTTATCAGCTATTGAAACTTCATTCACTTCAACTTTCGGGGTCGCGAACTTGTTTGTCGAGACTTTTCACTTTGTTTCTCCAATACTTGTCTCGCTTCAATGGCTGTTAGATCCCCAAAATCTCCTCCAGATGCTATTTCAACTTCACTCTTACTTATCAAACCATCAAAGAAGAACTGATTAACCATCTCGGGAGAATAGTTATGATGGGGGCATGCTTGCAATAAACCCTTATAACGTTCCCACGTCTCATGGAATAATTTCCCATCTAACTGATCAAAATTGGCAATTTGTCTACGAAGACGCCCCGTAGTTTGCGCAGAGTAATATTGATCAATAAACTTAACACTAATCATTTCCCAAGTTGTCAACAATCCTGGTTCCAAGGATAACAGCCATGCTTTTGCCTTATCCTTCATACAGTATGGAAAACATTTCATTTGCAGCTCGTCTCTATGAAGTCCATTAGTTTGGAAACCACCTACTTCAATAATGAAACTTTGCATGAACTCCAAATGATCTTCATGAGCATTCCCATGAAAGGTCGGAAGCAGATTGATTTGATGCGGCTTGATTTCCATTTCCCGAGCAGTCGGTCCAAGGAAAATAGGGGATCCATAAGGCATAACCTTTGGACGTGCCAAATCGCGCTGTCTAGGTGGTTGGGCGTGCCTTGGTTCTCTTCCTCTATGATATACTTCCTCATATTCGCTTCCATCATCATACTCCTGATTGTTCGGGTTATCAAGCCAGTTTTCCACATATTCATTATGGCGGGGTGGCTCTTCGAAATAATTGTCATCAAACTCTTCCACATGTTGATCAATCCTTCCTCTACCTCCTCGTCCACGTTGGTTTCAGTTTCTACTTCTTTGTCTTTGATGCTGGGGTGGTCGGTTTCTACCTCTATTTTCGTTCCCCACTTGTTGTTGAATTCCTTGTTCTACTTGGTGTCTTGGTTGTTGTTGAATTGGGCCTTGCTGTTGTTCGGCTCGTTGGGCTCTTGGTTGTTGTTGCTCGACCCAATAGTCTCTTGGTTGGATTGGGCCTTCTAATTAATGTGGTTCACTTCCGAATTCATCTCTACGTCTCCGTGTGCGAGGTAAGGGTAAGTCATTGTTTACGGCTTGTACTAAGCCGTAATCGGGATGGTCAGGTGAAATGGGATTTCCTCTCCTTGCCATATTGTTCGGAACTTCGTCGCACTCAAAATCGGTAGAAATAGAAGAAATGCTCTCCTTTTCGGAAACGGGTCTTGGTCTTGGTTGATTTGCTCGATGGATGTCGTCGAAGAAAGGTGCAAGTTCGAGGCGAAGTGAACGTCTACCTTGCATAAACTCAACAAAACATCAAACGTACCAAGCGACAAAAACCACAATAAAAAATAAACAAATAAACGACTACTTAAATAAACTAACAAAAATCTTTAATTCCCCGGCAACGGCGCCAAAATTTTGAACCAAACTTTTATGCACCCCAATAAAACATTCAAACTTGCTCGCAAGAGTACGAGGACACTTGTAGGGTGGAAAGCTGACTCGAGTCGAATTTCAGGGACAACAAGATTCGAAGTTAAGATAGTTGTTTAAAAGCAAGTCGATTAAATATTTTTGGGGTTTATTTTGAATTTTTAATTAAAAACTACTAAATTAAAAAGAAAGACTTTAAATTTAAGTTCTAAATTAATTATTCTAAAGTACCAACTTAAAAC
>BMAC01000883.1:86888-106887 GCA_014905375.1 Phtheirospermum japonicum | reverse complement strand
GGAAAACTGGCTTGATAACCCGAACAATCAGGAGTATGATGATGGAAGCGAATATGAGGAAGTATATCATAGAGGAAGAGAACCAAGGCACGCCCAACCACCTAGACAGCGCGATTTGGCACGTCCAAAGGTTATGCCTTATGGATCCCCTATTTTCCTTGGACCGACTGCTCGGGAAATGGAAATCAAGCCGCATCAAATCAATCTGCTTCCGACCTTTCATGGGAATGCTCATGAAGATCATTTGGAGTTCATGCAAAGTTTCATTATTGAAGTAGGTGGTTTCCAAACTAATGGACTTCATAGAGGACGAGCTGCAAATGAAATGTTTTCCATACTGTATGAAGGATAAGGCAAAAGCATGGCTGTTATCCTTGGAACCAGGATTGTTGACAACTTGGGAAATGATTAGTGTTAAGTTTATTGATCAATATTACTCTGCGCAAACTACGGGGCGTCTTCGTAGACAAATTGCCAATTTTGATCAGTTAGATGGGAAATTATTCCATGAGACGTGGGAACGTTATAAGGGTTTATTGGCAAGCATGCCCCCATCATAACTATTCTCCCGAGATGGTTAATCAGTTCTTCTTTGATGGTTTGATAAGTAAGAGTGAAGTTGAAATAGCATCTGGAGGAGATTTTGGGGATCTAACAGCCATTGAAGCGAGACAAGTATTGGAGAAACAAAGTGAAAAGTCTCGACAAACAAGTTCGCGACCCCGAAAGTTGAAGTGAATGAAGTTTCAATAGCTGATAAGGGAAGTGAGAAAAACGCTTGAAGAATGATTGAGGAACTTAAAAAGGAGTTGGCAGACGTGAGGAGAAATCAATCGAGTCAATCTGCGAAACAAGTCATTATCGTTTGTGCACAATGCGGAGCACCTGGTCATATAGAGAATGAGTGACATATTCATTGTGGCGGGGTGGCTCTTCGAAATAATTGTCATCAAACTCTTCCACATGTTGATCAATCCTTCCTCTACCTCCTCGTCCACGTTGGTTTCCGTTTCTACCTCTTTGTCTTTGATGCTGGGGTGGTCGGTTTCTACCTCTGTTTCCGTTCCCCACTTGTTGTTGAATTGGGCCTTGTTGTTGCTCGGCTTGTTGGACTCTTGGTTGCTGTTGCTCGACCCGATATTCCCTTGGTTGGATTGGGCCTTCTAATTGTCGTGGTTCACTTCCGAACTCATCTCTACGTCTCTGTGTGCGAGGTAAGGGTAAATCATTGTTTACGGCTTGTACTAAGCCGTAATCAGGATGGTCAGGTGGAATGGGATTTCCTCTCCTTGCCATATTGTTTGGAACTTCGTCGCACTCGAAATAAGTTGAAATATAAGAAATGCTCTCCTTTTCGGAAACGGGTCTTGGTCTTGGTTGATTCGCTTGATGGATGTCTTCGAAGACAGGTGCAAGTTCGAGGCGAAGTGAACATCTACCTTGCATAAACTCAACAAAACATCAAACGTACCAAGCGACAAAAACCAAAATAAAAAATAAATAAATAAACGACTACTTAAATAGACTAAAAAGAATCTTTGACTCCTTTTTGCTGTCCCCGACAACGGCGCCAAAATTTTGAACCAAACTTTTATGCACCCCAATAAAACATTCAAACTTGCTCGCAAGAGTACGAGGACACTTGTAGGGTGAAAGCTAACTCGAGTCGAATCTCAGGGACAATAAGATTCGGAGTTAAGATTATAGTTTCAAAAGCAAGTCGTTCAAATATTTTTGGGGTTTTATTTTAATTTTTAATTAACAACTACAAAATTAAAAAGCAAGACTTTAAATTTAAATTCTAAATTAATTATTCTAAATTATCAACTACAGTAACTGAATTATTTAAACTAATTAACCAACTGAAAATTAAACTAATGATTAACTAAATTAAATTTCTAAACTAAATTAACTAAACTATATTAATCAACTAATTAATTTACTAATTACTAATTAAAACTAATTAATAATTCAAATTAACTAAGAAACTAAATTTCAGAAACTGACTTAAGACTAAAGTTCAAAAACAGAATGCAGCAAACTAATTCAATTAACAATTCGATTTAAATCAACTAAAATTTACTAACGGTTACGACTTTCTATCAGTTAACTATTACAGTAACATTTAACAGTAACAGTTAACGAACATGAGAATAAATCAAACTGAAATCTTGCATGCATGAATGAACTTCAACGAAACAGAACATCACACATCCAACATATAGCATGAAAAACCGAATAGAAACTGAAAATAATAAACTAAACAGGTTCAACTAATTCAAACAAAACAAGTACGTAAACTATCTATTATCGAAAACTTGAAAATTAAAGATTTAAAACTACGAAAACTAATTAAGAGGTTCAGAGTACTTGTTTAACTACTGGAATCTAAATGTTCTTCGGCTATTCTGAAGAGTAAACGCAGCAAAACGAGCTTCTACGAATGAACGGCGTCGAACGGCTTCGAGAACTCGTCGTCGTCGCTTCTTGGGTTGCTCGTTGATCGTTGCGTGTTTGTTGTTGTTCTCCGTCTCCAAACCCTAGGATTATGTTTATGGTAAATTTTTAGGGTTACAAGCATGCTGGAATTCAG
Organism: Phtheirospermum japonicum; assembly: GCA_014905375.1. Lineage (NCBI taxonomy): Eukaryota > Viridiplantae > Streptophyta > Magnoliopsida > Lamiales > Orobanchaceae > Phtheirospermum > Phtheirospermum japonicum. The sequence goes on along the minus strand of BMAC01000883.1, from coordinate 104,294 downwards.
ATTAGAGGGTGGTATTTATAAGATTTTCGTAACTTGGGTCGCAAGCTTGTTTCTGCCGAATCTGGGCCCCATTAACGGTTATGGTTAACGGTTATAGTAACCTTTAGCAGTAATCGTTAACTCTTTAATTTTCACTTTTTGGGCCCGTTAAGGTTATAGTAACCGTTAGCAGTACCTTTAACAGTTAAACACTGGTCAAAATTGGTCAACATTTGGTCAACAACTTAAATACTTCAAATTGAGGCCCGTTTTCACTGAAACTCCACTCGTTGACCCATCCTTGACTATGTCCAAACCATAAATCTTCAAAATACCTAAAATAAACATAAAATTAATTTATTATAATTAAAATAATATAAAATAAGTTGGAGATAAAAAAATATAAAAATATGCTCAATTTATCCAACTTTCACTGAAAACAATAAGAAAAATAAACTAAAATACTACTAAAAATAACCACAATTACATGTTAATCACGCATCAAGATTGCTCCTATTTTGATTTGGTATGTGGGCATGTGCAATATTACCAATTACTCGCAAATGTGAAATACTTTGTTTGAAACCACTCCACTTCCCTTGTGGTGTTTGATCACGAACACTTCTTGTCGAACTCCTGTTGGATAAATAAACAGCACATTCCACAGCTTCTGCCCAAAATTCTTTTGGCAAATCTTTGCTCTTCAACATGCATCGAACCATATTCATAATTGATCGATTCTTCCTTTCCGCGACACCATTTTGTTGTGAACAATAAGCAACGGTAAGAGATTTCCGAATACCATTCTCTTCACAAAATTTCTGGAACTCCGTTGAAGTGAACTCGCCTTCATTATCCGACCTCATTACCTTGATTTTATAATCACTTTGGTTTTCGACTAGAGACTTGAACCTTTTGAAGGTTGTAAACGCCTCTGACTTGTTCTTCAAAAAAAACACCCAAGTTTTTCGACTAAAATCATCAATGAAGGTCAGATAATACCGATTATTTCCGAGAGATGATGGTTCGATAGGTCCGCATATGTCCGTATGGATTAGCTCTAGCGGTTGCTTCGCTCTTGAGAGAGATTCTTTTGGAAAGGAGTGTCGATGTTATTTCTCTTCAAGACATCCTTGACAAATCTAATTAGGATGATTTATCACGGGTAGTCCTCTCACTAACTTCTTGGACGACATCATCCTCAATCCACCAAAATTTATTTGGCCGAGCCTGAAGTGACATAACCAAGACTCATTTTCAAATGTCGTGCTGAATTCTCAACATGAACATTCTATTATTTGACATTTGTACCTTGGTTATCAACCTCCCTTCGGAATTCCTTAGGTACAAGATTTGGCCCTTCATGTGCACGTCGTACCCTTTTTCGAGCAATTGCCCAATGCTCAAAATATTTGCCTTCATTCCAGGTACATAGTAAACATTTTCAATGAATTGGTGTCCGCCATTATTCAATCGAATGAGAATTCTTCCTTTTCCTTGGATGGTGATTTTTGACATATCACCAAATGTGATATTTCCGTCAACAGTAGCATCAATYTCAACGAACATGTGCTTCTCCCCGCACATGTGATTACTCGCACCCGAGTCGAGGTACCACGAAATATTTTCTTCTTCGATTGATGTTTTCAATGCCGATAACGATTGGTTAAAATCTTTTTCGACAAGATGAGCCTTTTCAAAGTAAGACTCATTTCGGCACTCTGAAGCATAGTGCCCAAACTTATGACAATTATAACATTCAACATCTCGCTTATTTTGATGACGATTAAATTCACCTCTTTCGTGAGTTCATGATTGACGAGGTTCCGATCGTGACTCTTCATTTTTGTATGAGCTTTGTTCTTCTTGACCTCGTTCACGGCCACGACCGCGTCCTTGTCCATGACCACGACCTCTACCACGGCCTCTCCCACGACCGCGATATCCAAAGTTACTAGATTTATGTTAGTCGAAATTGATCGTCATTGCTTGAAGAGATTGATCGACTTCCAGTACTCTCATTCGTCTTTTTAATTTTTCTTCATGCACTTGTAATTTTACGAGCAACTCATTCAAGTTAAGGGTCTCGACATCATTCGACTCTTCAATGGTTATTACAATGTATTCGAATTTCTGCATAAGAGATCGAAGTACCTTTTCAACAACTCGCTTTTCTTATAACTTTTCTCCATTGCTTTCGAGTTGGTTAACAACAGTCACAACTCTTGAGATGTAGTTGGATACTTTTTCGAATTCTTTCATCTTCAAGGACTCAAACTCTCCTCGTAGTGATTGGAGTCGAACTTTCTTAACTTTGTCAATGACTTTGAAAGTATTGTTAAGAATATCCCACGCTTGCTTCGCAGTGGTTGCTTGTGAAATTTTCTCAAAATTGTTGTCATCCATGCCGAGTTGAATGATAGAGAGAGCTCTTTGATCTTTTACCTTGGCTTCCTTTAAAACTTTTCTTTCGGCTTGGCTTAAAGTAGCGCGATCTTGTGAAAAATCATATTTTCTTTCAATGGTTTCCCAAGCATCTTGTCCACCAAGATATGTCTTCATTTGAATGCTCCATCGGTTTTTTTATCTTTCGAGAGTTTTGGATATGGGAATGTTCCACTTGCGGCCATCGTCTTTTCAGGTCTCTTCTTTATTCAAATATTCAAATGAAAAAAACGCCAATCCGCGTTTGAGTTCGGATTGGAATTCTGATTCAAGTGAACAAAGAATAAGCTTATTTATTTCTGGTTCTAAGGCCCGCAGCTCTAGTGGTCGGCTCGGTTCTTTCAAATTGTTTCTCATTATTGAGAAAAGGTAACAAAGATAAAATACGAGCTTGTTTCGAACCTCGCTCTTGATACCACTTTGTTGGAAAATGTGGGCTCAAAATAAATTGTAGCGGAAAAAATATAAACACTCTTGTTTATTCTCTCAATCACACAATTATTAAATGAACTCTCTTATACAACTCATACAAAACTCATACTTACAAATGAAAACTTACATGGCTATTTATAAGACTAAACTACATAAATGAAAAAACATAACTAATCATATAAAGGCACAAAATATGAAAGGACACACATGTACATGAATGAAAACTATATCAAAAGTCACATCCATTAATTTAACCATGAATCTAGGTTATATATATTCTTCAACTTTCAAAGGCACCACAGACGACAGTTAGGTATGGAGAGTCGCAGGCACAACATGACCAGGCGTCGGAAAAGATGGCACTGGAAAAGCGGGAGAGGAGACCTGAAGAGACGAAGGCAACGTCGAGTGCGACGGTGGGAAAGTAGAGCCGACAGCCGAGGGCGATGGCCAGTAGGTGCCGGGAGGAGACGGAAAAGAGAATGGCGCCGAGAGTGGTCTGTTGGGCGTGAAGCAGTGACGGCGCGGCGAAAGCAAGCTGCCGTTGAAGAGACTCCGTTGGCGGAGGGGCTACTGGGCATGCGGCTGTGGAGGAGACCAGAAAATGTCGCGGAGCGTGTTCTTGTGGGGGCTGTAGGTCCATGTAAAGCTGCTGGTCAGAAAACGGGGGTGGAGCCGTGACAGGTAGTGCGTGAGGTTGGAGAGGCATAGAAGACGTGGCGGACGGTGGATCTTGGCGGCTTGAAAACCGAAGCAGGAGGTGGCCGGTAAAGCGGAGAAACCGGTGGCAAGGTGGTGTGAATCCGGTGGCGTAGCGACGGCGCCGTGATCCCGGTGGGTAATGCTTTTGGTCGGAGAAAGTTATGAAAATTATTCTTCCTGTGTTTCTTCATGCTGTTCTATTGCAGAAACCATTTTTATTTATTTTTTAAGAATATCAGGTGTTGTTCTTGAATTAGGAAGCAGATTATTATTTGAATAAGATTCAACAAAACTTAAACATGTTCAAACGTTCCTAGCATGAAGGATACGGGTCATGCTAGATTCTTCGAGAGAGAATTTTTGACATTTTATTTACCTTCGTATACTATTATTCGATTTTTCTACGCTATATGCGATTACTTCTCCGACTAAAGATATTCAATTTGGAATTGTAATATTTAATAATTATGATATTAGTTTTTATTTAATAGAAGTTATTTAATTAAATTAAATTTGATTTGTATTTAATTATCTATGTTATATTCTCCAACTAAAGATATTCAATTTGAAATTGTAATATTTAATAATTATGATATTAGTTTCTATTTGATAGAAGTTATTTAATTAAATTAAATTTGATTTGTATTTAATTATCTATGTTATATTAATAAAGGTACTTGGGTCAAAACTGTTTTGGTCCAACCTAAAATTCTTTAAGACTAGTGTTCTCTTATGTATCTAAGTATAAATATAAGTTACAAGTTGAGATTGATAATTCTTAGAAAACATCATAACATACCTTTTGATTTTCAGATTGAGAGTTCTTGAGTTTTGAGATTTCCTAGCTTTCTACACGATCAGAGTAAGGTTTTCATGCTTTATTTCATGCTTTATCTTGTTTATTTATCGTATATATATATTAAAAAATTTAAAAACTTTCGCTCCACGAGTATGGTGTTCTTCTCTACGAATTCCAACACTCTCAACTCATCAAGGAAGCGACAGCCGCTGGCGCAAAATTACTCTGTTTTCTAGAGAATTTCTCATACGTTGGTGTGAAAACTGGCGACAGCCTCAAAATTGTTGAACCGTTAGATGGACCAATCATAAAAAATACTATTCCTTGGCGAGAGACTCGAACATCTGGTTATCCCTCGGAGGATTTCAAGAAAAGGGGTCCGACGATTCGCACTTGCACAACACCCATGTGTTGATTGATAATTCTGGGAATATTATAAGCACGTACCGAAAGATTCATTTGTTCGACGTCAATGTTCCTGGAGGTGCTGTTTTCAAAGAGAGCAGTTTTACCGAGGCAGGCCAAGAAATCGTCGTCGTCAACGGCCCATGTGGACGTTTGGGCCTCAAGTTTGCTATGATTTGAGATTCCCGGAACTTTATCAGCAGCTCAGGTTTGAATGTGGCGCGGAGGTGTTATTAGTGCTGGCTGCTTTCACGAAAGTGACGTGTGGAGCCTAATGGGAGGTTTTTCTCCGTGCGCGCGCAATCGAGACTCAGTGTTACGTCATAGCTGCTGCGCAAGGTGGGAATCATAGCGATGACAAAGAAAGCTATGGTGATAGTTTAATATTGATCCATGGGGTAAGGTTATTTGACGGTTGTCGGATCGGGTTTCGACTGGGATTGCTCTTGCGGATATTGAGTTTTCGCAGATTGAAGCGGTTAGGTCAAAGATGCCGATTTTGCAGCATCGGAAGGGTATTGAGTTTTGAAGGTCAACATCAACTTCTTTGTGAGTTAGAAAAGCACTTCTTCGAATGATGATTGTTCGGTTAAGGCTCCGTAATTTATTTCCTTGCTAGCCTTGTGGACTTTAATTTGTGTTTTATTTCAAGGAAACGTTGATATTTTATGCTACCGCAAATGTTTACAAGTTCAGTCCTGTTTTATGAGCATTGTTTCTAGTGTTTCCATACCTCATTTCATGAATGTTTCGTATGAGCATTTTATACCCCAACTGTTTTATTATAATTTTTAGCGAGGGTTATTAGGAATATTTTAATGAGTTTGCTTGGTTGAGCGAATTGGAAAGATGATAGTTTATTCACTCTCGATAAGCCAATGATTAGGCCCCAAATGCTCCTCATATCTAACTATATAAAACTTTTATATCTTTCATTCTGTTTTATGTTGGTAAACTGAGTTTGCTATTATATTCTATTCAACTAATTTATCAAACAAAGTCAAACACTAAATTTGTATTACCTACTATTTATCAATTGTTAGTCACTAGTTTCTCAATCAGTTCAACCAAGTAAGTTCATAAGTTGTTTGGAAGATTAATCATCTAAATTATTCAAATTCTTCAACCAGTTCCTCAATCAGTTCTCCTTTTTGTAGTAGTGAAGATTAATCATCTAAATTATTCAAATTCTTCAACCAGTTCCTCAATCAGTTCAACCAAGCAAGTTCATAAGTTAGTTTGAAAGATTAATCAACTTAATTATCCAATTTCTTCGACAGCTAGAGGTCTTTGCAATTAACCATTTGAACAATTGAATTTCCGAATTTCAAAACTTCAATCACAGTTTCTCATGTGCTCATCACTTCGGTATTTAATACATAAGAGTATGAATCAAAGGCATCACAAAAAATTAACACAGCATTAACCCCTCCCTACTTACAACACATACATCTTCTACACTTCATATTCACATCACCTCTGAAATCCCTTCGGTCGACGAAAGACCTGCCAATTCCCACCAAAGTAAATGCGTGGAACCAAGAATATCTCGTTGCATGACAATCCACCCCCCAAAAGAAAAGCGTTTCTTTGAAGCTCTTCTATTTCAGAAGCAAGTAATAGGAGATATTTGTGGCTTCAACTGATCACCAGAAGATTAGGGTAAAAGAATAAGCAAACATGAATAAATATTTGATCATGCGAACTTCTTAAACTATGACAGTTTGACCAGTAAGTCCATCTTGGAGCTGCAGAGAGCCATCTTTCATTAGATTTAGGCTCAAGCTCTTGAATCTCTCTCTTGAATACTGTCGGGACGCCTTTCTCCAGTCTGTTCCAGTTTTCATCATTGCGACAAACTCATCATAACTAATTTTACCATCCTGAAAATAGTCATTATTTATAATAAGTGAAAGAAGAGTTAGCTAACAGAAAATTGCTACAACTCCTTGTATAATTTAATTTTTTTGTAATAATGTTTTTTTTTTCTTTTTTTTTTCTGGGGTATTGTAAATGTAACAAATCATTATTTTATCGAAGGATTTGAAGGAAAATATTTCAAATCACAATACCAAATCTATTAAGTTTGGGCAAATACTTGTGTTAGGCCAGATTGACGGGTTATGACTCGTTAGGCCATGACCCGATATTATAATGTATTGGTTTTTGTACTATGATGTATTGGTTTTTTACTATAATGTATTGATTTTTGTACTATAATGTATTAGTATGAAATGATGGCCTAACGAATGATCCGTTTGTTTAGAACAATGAATTTCAAATCCTCAGGGTTCCCTTTTGAACAATTTTTGGAGTTCAAATATACATAATATACAAATCTTTAGGCGTGCCCACTAGTCTTATGCTCATTCGTAGTTGACTTGCTTACTTGACTGGAGAAAGGATGGGAAATGACTACGGTATCATGACCCACACTCCCCGTGCATTTACATCCGTCAATCTTTTAATATTTATAGCCTAAAATTGATCCAATGGTTGTGAATAGATGAAGAATGGTGCCTTCACGGCACCGTAGAACTTCCCATAAATATGAAGTCATTTGAAATCATTCTTCCAAATTCTCTCTTCAAATTCAAATCCTTGCATCAACTAAAAAAATATCTTTCTTTTTATAAACTTAAATATCTACTTGTATTATTTTCATTATCCAGGTTGAACTTTGAGAGGGGTATTTCTAAAATAAGACAAAACGACATTATAACACATCCCATGGGTTATGAAAATTTATAGAGGTATTGGCCATATCTACACCTTAAAGTTATTAGTAATAATATGATTAAGTGGCTTTACGTACTCAATTAACTGTCTAAACAAGATTCTATATCTACCCAGAAAGATTTAACAATAACTTTAGTAAATAGCACCAGTGATTCTGGCAGTTCTTCTATTTATTTTATTTTTTGTTACTTATGTTTTTTTATTATTAATATTCCTTTTTTATTTGTTTTTTTATTATTAATATTCCTTTTTTATTTTTAAGGAGAGAGAAGCCAAGGATTTAGGCAAACCTTGTTAGTATCAACTTCCTGCATAATGTTATTGAGTGCATCAAGATCAGTTTCACCCGATTCGTCTACTAAAGCTTCTTGTAGTTCGTCGAGCTCAATATACCCACTTTCATCTTTGTCAAAGAACAAAAAAGCTTTGCGGATATGTTCATTGTTCTCCATCCTCTGTAAGTGGATAGTAACTGCGACAAACTCTCCATAGTCCAACACACCATTTCCATCTACATCAGCCTATCAGACATTGTTTTATGGTTATCAACAATGTGTTAGAACTTAGGAGCATTCTTATAATGTTTGTGTCATGTATTGAAACAGAATATGATGCAATGATGGGAAAAAACAGCATGGAGCAATTGATTGTTCTTGGTAATCGTGATTAATGTTCGGCGGTCATATAAAACTTAGTAAGTATACAAATTAAGTTATCGGTACCAAAGCAAAAATGATGATGATGATGATGATGTTGGTGGTGTGGTTGATGCAGGTGCTATAAAGAACCAATTCCATGGAAAATAAAGGGACTGCACCGCAAAAGGAATGCCAGAAAAATGCAAACAAGAGCATAATACATAGTAGCCTTTAAGCAAAAAATTGAGTAACATATACATTAAAAAGAGAATAGTGTATACTTCACTTAAGGTTTGGTCTAATTGAAAAACAAAAATCCCATTATCTTTTGAAATTAAACATGTACACTTGATATGTACATGTTTTTACATTAAGAATTACACCTATTAAGGGAAGTACTTGTAAAACTAACACAAACCGTAAGGGGATATTTATAAGTTTTAAAGATAGCTAGATTATTATTATTGTTATTATTATTATTATTATTTTATTTTATTTTATTTTATTATTATTATTATTCTTTTATAAATTAGACAAACCCATGAGGATAGTTTTTGAAATTATACAACAATCACACATACAATCTCACATGGTAGAGAGATGTCCAAAAGAAGGGAAAAGAGCTTCCATCAAAAGGATGTAGCCCTAGCAAGGTTGCAGCCGCCTAGAAATACAGTGACTCAACAATAAAAATATGTCACAGTTTCCATCTTGCTGAGGAAGAGAAAAGAAAGGAGAATGTGGCTCTAAAGTCATAAACACAATGGAAGCGAACTTCCTGTCCTAGCAGATAATCTGCATCTATTTTCTAATGATCTCTCAGTGCCTAAAAAAAGACTGCAGCCCTACTACTTAAATAGATAAATAACCATAACCCTAATCATGCGGGCCCAAAGCCCACTAATTATTTAAATAAGCATAATTAAATAAAATATAATAAATCGATCTCTATCACTGAATTTATAGTTCAGATTTATTAAAAAAAACAATGCATTAGCATGTAAACGGGAGTTTAGACTTTAGAGCCTTGGACAATTAAAAATGTTAGGAGAAAGGAGACTGAATAGGAGACGATATAGGAAAAAAAAATACACTTGTTCGATCATCAAGAAGAAAAAGATATTAAGTTTCTAAAATTAAGAAGTGGATAATTTACCACATCCATGAGTAACTTTATCTCAGGCTCTGCCAGCTGGGAACCGACTTTCTTCAAACCAGCTTTTAGCTCCTCATATGTTATCTTCTCATCGTCGTCCGTGTCCATCAAGGTGAACATATCTCTAATTAACCCAAAAACATTCTGTTAACTTGCAGGGTTTCAGTCGGACCGTCACAGGCCTAATTGGCTGATTCTTTCATGATCCCTACACCTTAGAAGTTAGAACCATCTTATTCCCAAATGGATGCACATATGCATCTCCAATAATTTCCTAAAGAGCCAGGTTACTCCAAACACGAAATTGGCTAAGCTTATGCCAACACCCAATTATCAGAATTCAGATTTAACTTTCTGGTGCAAATAGTAAATGTTAAATTACGAAAAATCGATTGCCAGCCCATATTGTCACATCATGACGTCTTTCACTTGTAATAAAAATATTCATATGCGGCAACATAATATTTAAACAAACTTACCAAGAACCTGTTGGGCTGTAAAACGCTTTTCGGGGTCTGGCTCCAGCATTTGCCTAACAAGGCTTTTTGCACTTTCAGAAACTTGTGGCCATGGTTCCCTCTTAAAATCAATCACTCCTCTTAAAATTGCAAGTGCAACACCTTGTTCAGTTTCTGCAGCAAAACATTGCAACGAAAAGTTAATCCAGAGATAGAATTAAACAAGAAAAAAATGGAATATATATATATATATATATACCAGCCCAAAATGGAGGGACGCCACATAACAAAATGTAAAGAATCACACCAGCACTCCAGATATCAACTTCAGGCCCATAATTTCTCTTCAAAACCTCTGGTGCCATATAATATGGACTTCCCACAATCTCAGAGAACCTTTCTCCTGATTTATAAAATTAAAAATATTTACAATAAAATCTGTTTTACTAATTAATCACAGAAATAAAATTAAAAGTAGGTCTGTAATCAACATATACAATTCTCATCTGCAAAAGTGAATTAAAATTACATATCCCAAATAAAACTTCAAATTTGATCCAATTGCCAATAAGCCAAATTATGACAAGGAAACAAAGAAGGAGAGCAGGAAGTGAAATGAGAACGCAACTACTAACCATCAGACAAACCAAAAGTTGAAACAAATCTTATGTTAAAAACAGGAAGAATATATGTTTGTTTGAGGATCAGAAACTGAATAATTAGCAAGAAAAGAAAATAAGTTAAAAAAATAAAATAATTAATTTAAAAAATGCTTGCAATAAACCCAAAAGAGAAGAAGTTTTGGAAGGTCCTTCAATGAAATTGAAAGGAGTAACGAAAGAAAGAGAGAGAATAAACCCATAAACTCCAATCGACACCTACCTGGCTTGAAAAACACCGACAACCCAAAATCAATGACCTTGAGGGCCGAATTCTCCTTCTTATTCGCAAACAGAAAATTCTCAGGTTTCAAATCCCTATGCATAACCCCGTTCTGATGACACATCCTCACCACCTCCGCAATCGTCCTCGCCACGCCAGCCGCCGCCCGCTCGCTGTAGTGACCACGCGCCACTATCCTATCGAAGAGCTCCCCGCCCTCGCACAGCTCCATCACCAGATGCACCGCCTCTCCGTCCTCATAGGTGGCGCGTAGCCTCACGACGTTCGCGTGCTGCGGCAGGCTCGACATGATGGCGACCTCGCGGCGGACGTCCTCGATGTCCACCGCCGTGCGAAGCTTCTTCTTCGAGATCGACTTGCACGCGAGGGCCTCGCGCGTCTCCCGGTCGGTGCAGAGGTAGGTCACTCCGAACTCACCACGGCCAAGCTCGCGGCCGAGTGTGTACTTGTCGGAGATTCTAGTCCGTAGAGAAATGTCCTTGAGCACGCGGATCGGAGCGGGGGATTGGGCGTAGGGATTGGGATAGCGTTCGCGTGGTTTCTTGCGGGGTTTTGGGGTTTCGGAGCTGGGAGTAATTGGGTGCTCTTTATCTGAAGGTTTTATGCACGCGTTGCAATTTCCCATGCCAGAGATTTAGAAGCTTTTAAATGAGGAAGAAGAGGAGTGTAAACTGGCTGCGCCGCCGTCTGTGGTGGTGGTCGAGGTGGAGGAGTGTATATATGGAGAGAGAATTAGGAGAGAGGACAATACGCGGGTCAGCTGGAGGAAGTTTTTGGTATTTGAAAAACAAAATTTAAAAGAATCAGATTTGATTTCTAGTTAATTTAGATAAACAGAATATCGTGGTTTTAGGTTTGTACATCGTAATGAAAACTTAATTACTTATTAAATGTAGTAATAAACTATTAAATGTAATAATAAAATATATATATATCACTATATCAAGGTGTATCATTATATAATTTGCGCGTCTGAAATAGAAACGGGATCTATATACTTTGAATGGACGAATTATAATATATGAAACTATATGGATTTCTTAATTATATTATTATTTGTAGATTTAGTTAATATTTCTTGTAATCTAACTTTTTGTCACAAAAATTGAATGTATCAAAATAATATTATAACCATGATTTGAAAGAAGTTTTTATGGTTTAGAAAGAAAAAAAAAGTTGTAATACATTTCGGTTACCTGAAGCATCCAGTTTGTACCTTTCAAACATAACACATTTAATTATAAATTAAATATATTTATTGTCTTAAATAATACTTTTTTTTCAATAAAATCTCGTTCTTTTATTTATGTGTGAACGAAATAAATTTTTTCTGTCAAAATGTATCACCATCCGATAGGTATAAGTTTTTTTTCATAACACTATTGTTCTAAAAATTTCAGCCTATATTGATTAGTTCTTCCTGGGTATTAGATTTCATCGATCGTATACATGTTTTATCTGATTAAACTCCATCCCGTTTAAAATTATCTCACAAAACTCCATATAATAATTTCTTAATATTTTAGGGAATTAAAATAATGAGATTTGTTTCACTAGCCTCCTCACGAATATGTTTGTCTTATCATTCTTAATATTGGATCCGATATTTCGAATACCGAATACTCGTTTGTTATAAAAAAAAATCAAAAATAAAATAATTATCAAACAATTTCGTACATCTAAATAATTATATACTAATAAAGTTATGATACAATTTTATTCATTTTTCAAACATGATTTGACATCAAATACAATATAATAATACATTATCATCCACTTTTCATACATGATTTGATATTTATAGTAAAAATTAAAGAATTGTGAATCATATAACAAACCAGAATTGCTACTATTCATAGAATTCTGCCTGTTTGAATTACTTCTATTCACAAAACTTTATCATGTATTTACATGCATGACATTAGAAACTTTATCTTGTTGAGTTGATAATCACGAGCAAGTATGAAGCATAATTTATGTGTTTTATGTATTTCTATTTTCAGACTTGATTGTGGGTGTGATATTAAAAGAAAATTTCAGCCCAATTTTTCGTGGAATACATTGCATAGTTGTTAAGGTCTCATGATGTGATTTTGGTTAAGAGGATATGCATCCCAAATATCATAGTTAATATGATTTCAATGAGATATGCTCACAAATATGAATTTAGAATGTTCATTTGGTTCAATTCTTGTTATTATCAATTAGTTAAATGACATAATTTATATGCAAGTATGATAGATTTGAAATAACTAGCTGTGCTTTTCTTTTCTTGATAAAACATAAAATAATGTATATTAGCACATTATATGAAGTTTATGTTCAACTCATATTTAGTATTTTTGTAAATATGATTTCACAATTCTTAATAATTTATAAGATTATTAAAATAAAATCATGGTTTCTGAAGAAAAAAAAATGTGATGGTATATTGTAAATTCTCAGTTGAGTATGATATGTTCATAAAAAATATTATAAGATATATAATCCGTATTTTCCTGATGAAAAATAATAGTATTTCAGAAGAATATTAGCAATGCTCTTAAATAAATATTTTTATTATATGTCTTATTTATTATTAAAAGCCTTATTTGCATGTCATTGTTGTATTATTTACATTATGATTAAGTTGTTGTTTCAGAAGTAGCACAACAACTAATAATATTTCTTACGAATATTATATGCCCCAGTAAATCATTTATATATTTATTTGCTAATTTTATATTTTGAAAAATATTGATATATTGCTCGTGAAGTAGTGTTATTTATGTCAAATATTCAATTGGATACTTCTTGCTTTTCAAAAAAATGACACTTTGTCGTATGCAATATTAAAAATCAAGTATACTCACGAATGAGAGTAACACATCAAATCAATCATTACTACTTGAAAATGCCCCAAATAGCATATTTCTTATACAAAACTTATCCTTTTTGAAAAAATATATACCATAATTATTATTTATATGTTATGGATTCTTATAAATTTTAAAACTTTAAATTGATTGTATTCTTGAAGTAGTACAAATCTCAATAATATCAGAAGTAAAGTTTTTGTAATTGTTTTGATATGATATAGAATATTGTTTTAATTAGTTGGCAAGAGTGGTTAGAAAATAAAGATAAACCTCAAAAAAATATGAGAGGTCCAGGCTTTGAACCCTTATCAACACCATTATAAAGTGTTAATGATACCACTTGATTTACAAGCTCGTATTTGACACAATTTGGAATATAAATTAACCAGGAGCTTGATTTTTACTTTAAATATCCATAAGAATTTGAAACAGTTTATTATCGAATTAATTTGTACTATAAATCAGTACTAAATCATATATTCTTATATTGATCCAAAAGTTCAATAAAAGCTTTAAAGGAGTTAGAAATTATTTTTTCATTTTGAGCCTGAAGTTCTGTATTATCATGATTTGGCGTAACTGGTATGACCATCCCAGTCTATTAATTTGTGAAGAGTATGAAGATTCCTCTATTTATTTTTAATGTTGCATGTTCTCAACAAAATTAACTACTAAATTATCATTGGTTTAATTAGAATTAGATTCCAATAATATTTATATTTTATATTACGGGGCGAGATCTTTTGGGCCCATTCACCCTCCATGTTGACTTCTAGATATTTTGATACACTAGAAGATTGAATGTGTTATTATCTCGTAACCAAAAGTTTATGAGAATATTTGCTCTATTGGCTATGAGAGCAAAGTACTGTATGTATCTAATAAATACACTAATCATTTGCTGGTAAATTTATTTACAAAAGTCATTGATGATTTATATTTGTTGACTATGGTTGGCAAAAACAATTGATATGCCTCATGATATTTGTTATATCATTTGATGAGAATAATTTTTGTGATTATGTGAAATGAATATTTCACTAGTTGCATTAGATATGTCAAATATGAAAAATATTTGTGAAATCCCTGTTTATGGCTTACAATCAGAAGCCTCCTTCAAAAGTTAAACAAGTGTAATATTTATAATCGCCCCACCACATGTCAAATCGATAGCGGATGCTGAGAACATATCAAATAAAGATACATTTTTCTCAAGATTTGTTAGTCATTGTACAATAAATAATATTTTCAGCATTAGGAGGGAGGATAGGCATATATCATGGTAACAAAAAATATGAAATGCATACATCATGGTAACCGAAAATATGAAATGCATAAATATAATTCTCGCAAAGTTTAAGGCAAACTTAGAAGTTTGTAGCGAAAATTTGCATTTTAAATTACTAACTATAAGGTTATCAATGGTTTTCAAGTTTAAAGGCTCAAACTTGAAAGTTATATAAAATTCTATAAGAGGATTAAGATGGCATGCCTGAAGTATGGTAACGATTGATTCAAATATTTATTCTTTATATGGAGAAGTTATTTGTGATGGTGTTCTTACTAAATGTTATACTCCGGCGGAATAGACAAACATAACAAATTATAAACCCTTGAAGAGGTTCAGGTACCTGATGATAATTTCATAACAAAGAGATCTCGATAAGTTATGTCTATATAATTATATCAAACAGAATCATTAAGAAAATTAGTTGACTATATTTACACTCATGATCTCAATGATAGTGAGGATGATATATTTTAATTAATTAAAAGTTATTGACATAATTGTTTGGCCGAGATTGAATATGCAGTCTTATAGATTGCTATATGTTTGACTAGAAGTTCATTCATATGAAATATTTTGTCAATAATATATAAACAAAGATTTATGTTACGAGAGCATTCTTTTACGTGGTGGATGATATTGAAACTTGAAGTTTCATCCAACCAACAATATAGAACAATATCATGAATGAAATGAAATCCTAGGAGGATCTCGATATGCTTGAAGCATATTTGTAACATTGTCAGCTAATATGATGAGATATGCATTTTACTTCTTTTTCCTTAATTGAGGTTTTGTCCCATTAAGTTTTTCCAGTAAGGTTTTTTTATTGAGACAACCTTTTTGAGCATATTCAAAGAATAATGTACTCTTTTTCCTTCACTCGAATTTTTCCATCGGGTTTTTCTTTGAAAGATATTGACGATGCATTTTCTTTTCATAATAATGATGTTAAACATCAACATATGGTATATATTCATAAAGAGTTTATAAATCATATTATATTTTAAGTGTGAAACAGACAAATAATAAACTCTAGAACTACCATTGAAGTCACGGGGAGCAGCTATACTCTTTTCCTTCGACCAATTTTTTGTCTCACAGGGTTTTTATGGCAAGGTTTTAATGAGACAACATTTAAACACTATAAGTGTGAAAAGAAATATCTTGTGTATGACACAACTCGTATGTGACTATATAAAAGGTGACAAGACAATATATATATCTCTCAAACTCTTACACACAAGATCTCTAAAAGAATGACGATATCGATATCCAAGAAATTTACACATATGATAATTTGGCGGACTTATTCACCAAAATATTGCCAACATCATCATTTAGAGATTGGTAAACAAGAATGATATGCGTCAATTCAAAGATTTATAGTGATGATTTTCAGGTGGAGTATGTTTGTACTTTTTTTCCTTCGACCAGATTTTGTCCAATTGGATTTTCCTGGTAAGGCTTTACGAGGATGAACTTTTAAGGTCATTCAAAGGAAAATATTGTAATTAATTAATTGTAATAATTATATATTATGTGAATGATTTTTCTACTTCTAAACCCTAATTTTTGTACCTATTATACCTATAAAAAAGACTCTAGTCCTCATAATAAATTACACTATTTGATTACTCTATTCTCCATTTTCTCTCATTCTCTTCTCTTTTTAATCTAATTTCACAACAAGAATATAAAATATTGTTAAATTTATTTTCCCTTTTCTTTTCATTTTTTCTTTTCCTAAAATCACAATATTTTGAACTAGAGTGAATTTATAAGGTAAATTATTATAAAATTGAATGTCTTACAGCGGACTGGCTGACCAAACAAATTTGTCGCGGACATTTATGGTATTTTGGTCGCAGGGAGAAGGAAGGTTGGGGTTAATTAATTATATGGGAGGATGATGGGTGGCCATATGTCAAACACGAACTTTGACTTTTCAGCTTTGCTTCTCATTTATTTATTGCATATAAACGAGGCTGTATATCGTGGACTCGGGACCATTTAATATGGTGCACCCGATCCTCCATTTCATTCCACGTGTGCTGAACCTCACTCACTACAATTTCCCACACGCGCTCAAATTTTCTCCCTTCAGAAATCGGCAAAAATCTGCCTCAACACGCATTTCAGCACACCAAACAAAGTAAAAAAACACTATTCGCTCAATACCTTCAACACTTCATCTTCTCCGGCGATTCTCTGCGCGATTTTTTTCGGCGAATTCGTTTTCTGCTGCGATTTTCTGCAGAATCCGAATTCAATATTTTCCGGAAATTTGAGTTTAACGTCGATTTTGAATTTTTTTTTTCTTTTTTTTTGGATTTGTTCAAATTTTTCGCATCTAAAGTGGTTTGAATTGTTGTTTTCATTGAAATTTCCGCTTCATGAAACTTTAATATATTTTGGTACAAAATTACATTACTGCATATCACCTGTTTGTAAAAATGCCTGAATGAGAATTATCTTTTTGGGATTACTGCTGAATAAATGTGTAGTTTGATGATATGTGCATGTTCTGTGTGATGATATGTGCATGATCTGTGTGATGATATGTGAATATCTTATTCGTTTTTCCTGGGACTGATATATATA
>BMAC01000883.1:40949-79045 GCA_014905375.1 Phtheirospermum japonicum | reverse complement strand
GTGTGTGTGTGTGCGCGTGCACGTGCGTGCTTACGCGCATGTGTGTGGTATTATGAGTGCCCCAACATGAACGCTTGTCCAAAACAAATAGCTAGTTAATTCACAAATGAGGAAAAAAATGCTTAGTTCATGATTGTTTTAGTGATAATGAACTTTTTTGTGTTATTTTATAGAGACTCGAGACTATATGATGTCGATTTTTGTTTATTATCAAATCTTGTAAAACCTAGAGTTACTATTACAAATTATTGAGGGTGTTTTGTTGATTTGAACATTTTACCACTTTGGTTTTTTTTTTGTACACATATTAGGTAGAGAAGTAACTATTGCTATTGAAATTTAATTTGTTTAATTGAAGCCATTGTCTCACTTGAGAAATCATAGTACTGTTTTGATTTGTTTAATTGAGATTTGTAGGAATTTGTTCTTCTTTAATTGTATAGTTCAGTACTTCAGACAAAAAAGAAAAAAGATGTTTTTTCAAAAGTATAATTAGTATTGAAGTTTGTTTTTTTTGGTGTATATAACAAATCAATTTTATAATAACATGAGCATTTGCTTGGCGTATGCAATAAATCAGTTTTATAGTAACATGAGCATAATTGTTTAATACATATCTTGAGAAACACATATTGTTTAATGTTAGAATTGATGCAAATGTAAGTCGATTCAAAACATAAGAACTTGATGAGATCAAATTATAGTTTTTTTCCCATTAATTCATTTTGTACTTATTGTGTAATGTAATATTTTTTTAGTATAACTATACCAATTCTTTCTATCTTAATTGGTTGTGTCGATGCCCCACCAAAACAAAATCATGTATCCACCTTGCAAATGATAGTTTCAATCGATAAATAATGTATACTAAAGTTCATCCTATAAAGCATCACATAAGTAATTTACGACTCTCGCTAGAAAAATGTAGAATCATACACTCAATACCCCATATATCGTCCTTTTGGTACAATATCATACAATTCATCTGAGAAATGTTCATATGATTAATTAGCTTCCATTAGATGATTATACGTCCTTTTGGTACATATGCAAACTATCTACGTCAATTAGCTTATGCCTTATATCATTTCTTCCATCCTCATATTGATTTAATATTGCAAAGACATGTAAAAATAGCGATCAATTGCCAAACAAGCATTCAAACCAAGATAGTCGAGTAGGAATAATCATTAATAAAAGAAATGTTTTAAAATTATAAAATAAGAGTCATGCATCTGTTCTCATGTCCAGAATCACAGTGATTTAGCGGACATGGTTATAACAGAACACATATTCATATTTTTATAAGACATGATCAAAATAAATAAAAGTATAAAAAGAGAGAGAAGAAAAATTGCCACGAGTCAAAGGACTCGTCTTGGTCTTCGTCGTTTTGTCCTGTGGAGGAGGACCATCTCCTCCTCACTCCTAGATCTCTAAATCTCCTTCAATATGATATCTCATGGTGTATACATGATGATCTCCTGGTCTAGACGTGTGTAGGGTTTATAGGGCTCCAAAACCCTAATCTTGACCTTAAATCCACAACTGTTAATATTTATGCTGTCACGACAGCCGACCATACCAGACCAAATGCTCAGGTGCCCGCTTGAGTTCTGCTTTTTACTGCTCACTATCTAGCGCACTCGACTAGCACCCAACTGAAAGTTGGGGTCTGGGCTCTAGTCTTCATCTCTGTTCATAATTTGCTCGTCACACCCGACCCTAGATCAGGTGTCACCTCGAGTGCACCTGTTCATGTGTTGGGTGGTCTTCTTATAATTTCCCTTGTGCATCCTTTAGTCACCTAACTTGAGTTTTGATTTGTATGCATTTGTCTTGATTTTTATATATATTTAGGTAGTATTTTAGTTAGATTTGTTATTAATTTTGTATAAGTTGGGTATATTGAGTATATTTTCATATTTATGTATCTCCGGCTTATTTTACCGTGTTTTGATCGTAATTGTTGGAATTGGGTGATTATTCTTTATTTTTCCCCATACAATTAAGTAACCGAGGAAGCTCAGTACTGAAAAGATGAATCTTGCAAACCGTTGCGATAACTGAGAGACGAAAATGAGAAAATCGGCAAAAAAGAAGCATTTTTACCTGCATAGCGGTAGGGTTAGCGGTAGCTCCTACCGCTAAGATACCGTTAACCCCTAGCGGTTCCACCACCGCTATCTTTACCGTTAAGGGATGTCAGAGACCTTCAGAGACGAGTTAGCGGTAGGCTTAACGGTACCTTTACCGTTAGCACTACCGCTAAGTGATGACAGAGATTTTCAGAGACGGATTAATGGTACCCTTACCATTAGTGCTACCGTTAAGAGCTGACAAAGAGTTTCAGAGACGGCTTAACGGTAGCCTTACCGCTAAGCTACTGTTAACGGGCCCAAAATCGGGATTTTTGAGGAAACTCTCATTCTAATATTTGGAAACCTATATATACCCTTCCATACTTCAACAAGGGTTACATTTTTCACACTCCTAAGGTTCCAGGACGCAGAGAGAGTTCAACTCCTTCCTCTGAAACATAGATACAAGATCAAGAGAGAAGATTGAAGATCACAAGTACTTACGCTCCATTCCTTCAATTTGTGATTTGTTCTTCACTTGAGATCGCCTTTCTTTCTATGGATTTGCTGGATATTTACTGCTTTCTAGATATTAATAAGTACTTTAAACTCTTTAATTAATTTCTATATTAGTTGTTAGTTAATTATTGATTTTAGATATTTTGTTCTATCTTTTCAGATTTGAACAATTTGTTGCTTGAACACTCTGGATCTAGTAGATAATATAGATAGTAATTTTTCCCTTTCAATTTTGTTTAGTTCATTTATGTTTGGTAATTATAGTAGTAATTTCGTTCATGATCTTTAATTGTTCTTCTATTTCTAAAACCTTAGTTCATAGTTCTTAGTATATTTAGCTTTTTAATCCTATTTTCTTAATTAGTATAGATTAATTAGTTTTCAATAATTTCTCTTGCTTTTCAATTAGTTTATTAAATCAAAAATCTCAATTATACTTCTTCTTGTGTGATATTGTGACTAAACAAACACTTGAAATTCCGATTGTCAGTTTCCTCGAGATTCGACTCGGTTTAAAATTACCAACCTACAAGCAAACTCGTACTCTTGCGAGTGAACTTTTAAGCTTTGACATAATTATTTTTAAAAAGTAGGTACGGAAAGTTCGAATCAGGTTTGCCCATGCTCTTGCTCCAAAAAGGCTAAAAAGACCTATCATTTTACTATGAAAAACAACAAAAATGAGATAAGTGCGATATTTTCCAAGAAATCGATAAAATAAGGAAAACCAATAAAAATTATATATTTAGCCTTCAAAATGTTATGAGATATACTCTTAAAATATGTAATTTTTCATAGCAATAGACAGCCATTGGGTTTAAGGTCATGCGCTCGTCATCTCACTTTATCTCCTTCTTTGTGATAGCGCACCAGACACAGAGAGAAGTGGCGCACTGAGGCGATTGATTAACATGAATTTGTGGTTATTTCTAGTAGTATTATAGTATTTTTTTATTAGTGTTTTTGGTATAAGTTGGACCATTTAAGCTTAATTTCGTATATTTAGACTTCCGACTTATTTTACCGTGTTTTGATCTAATTGATGCAAAATAAGTGATTATTGGGTGTTTTTCACTTACAGCTAAGTAACCGGGAGAGTTCGGCGCATTAGAGATAAAGTATAATGATCGAGAGATGAGAATCGAGCTTTCCGACGAAAAGTAGCAAATCTTTGGAGTTAACGGTTGGTATTAAGGGTTACTTCATAACCCTTAACCATAACCGTTAACAGCAGGCCCGAACATGAAAATAGCTGCTAACGGTTGTCACTAAGGGCTGCTATAACCGTTAGCAACCAACCGTTAGCGGGGCCCAGGAACAGCAGACAGGCTTGCGGCCCAAGTCTCAGAAAAGTCTATAAATACTTTCATTAATCCGAATTTCGACGTGGTGTGTGTCTGTATGCATGTGCTAACCCTAAAACAGAGCTGAATCCTAGGGTTTCGGAGACGGAAAACAACAACAAGACGCGACGATCAAGGAGCAACCAAGAATCGACGACGATGAGTTCTCGAAGCCGTTCGACGATGATTCATCCGTAGAAGTCCAGTCCGCTGCGTTTACTCTTCGGAATATCCAAAGAACTTTCGATTTCCAGTAGCTTCAACGAGTACTTTGAACTTTTACTTAGTTTACTTAGTTTTAAATCATTAGATTTCAAGTTAGCGCATGTTGGATAGTTTATATTCGAATTGTTTGCTTTCGTTTGGATTCGCTGAACGTACTTAGTTAATTTATCTCAGTTATTTCCAGTTTTATATGCTTATTATTGGTAGTTTAATATTCTGTTGGTTGGAGATTAGTTTATGCATGCAGTTCATGTTAAGTTCCTGCCAACAGTTAGTGTTAACCGTTGCTGTTAACCGTTACTGCTAAGGGTTGGACCAACAGTTAGCAGTAACAGTTAGCGCTAAGGGTTACAACAGTTAGCAGTTTACTATTTGAATGTTTAGTTTAAATTGCTGAATCTGAATTACTTTTTAGTTATTAAATTAGTTTCTGATTGTTTAGTTTAATTTATAAGTTTAGTTAATTTAGTTTTTAAAATTAAGTATTTGCTATTTAAATTCGTAGTTAATAACCTCATCAAAACCCCCTTATTTGTATGTGTTATTTGAAATTGAACAAAATTATTTAAAGATTCCGATTGTATGTTCCTCGAGAGACGACTCGAGTCAAGTTGCCAAACTACGCGCGACCCCGTTCTCTTGCGGGCAAGCTATTGAACTTTTGACACATTTTCATAAGTAGGCAACCAAAAATCTTGAATCAGCGATCCATGGCCTTTGCGGCAGTGGCACCTCTTCTTGTGTCTGTTTGATTTAAGGAGGAGATTGGTGGATTTTGGTGAATTAGTAAACTGGCGTCAACATTAGGCTGGTTGGGGATAGCAATGATGGTTGTGGGGTCTTGAGAAAAAGAGGGATTGTTGGGTCTTTGGAGAATCATTGGAGAAGAGAGTCTTTTGGTCATTTTGTAGACTTTGGGGGTTATTCTATAATTTTGATCTTTTTTGGTACCTAGTTGTTTGATTTGGGCTTTGGTGTATTTTTGGTTTAACCTATGACATGTTTGTTGTTTTAACTAAATCTCGGTATTCTTAGTTTGTGATATACGAGAATTTATGTGGTAATTAATGATTTAAAATTATATTTTTTTGCGCTTCATATTGCCATATATATTTATTTCTCGTATATATATTCTTGTGGATGGACGAACACCAATTGCATATTTTTCATTTATTTTGCAGTATTTAGTTGCTGGATTGGTGTGACGATTATTGAAGGATGCTAAGTAGCCGAGGAAGCTCAGGTCTTAGAAGATAAAGCTTGCAAGCTGTTGCGAGAACCAAGAACCAAGAGACGTGAACGAGCGAATCGGCGGAAAAGTGGTGCACGAAGCAACCGTTGATCGTCGCCAGCATCGACGCCTATGAGCAGCCCGCATTGATCGACCACCTTATCGACGACCCATCGATGAACTCTCTGTCATTCTGGTCGATCGACCCATCTATCGACTCCCATCAACGCAGAAAAGCTATTTTTGGAAGGAAATTCTTATTCTGATTTTTGGAAACTTATATATATCCTTCCATACTTCAGCAAAATCCAACTTTTGACACTCCTAGGGTTCCAAGGAAAATAAAGAAGACTTCTTTTGGGAAGGAGAAAGTGGAAGTATCCATCAATTAATTTCAAGGAATCGAAGGAAGACATAAGGAACAAAGCAGAAACGTTCTAACTCCTTTATCTCCTTAAGAAATAATGAGTTCTTATTTATTTTTCTTTTATAACTTCATAAACACCATGTGTGAGTAGTTTATTTAATTTCGGTCCTTGTGACATTGAAACCCATCGATTGATTATGTTCTAATTAATTCCTGTAATATCTATTTCGTTCTTCGTATGAGATTGTTTGTGTTATTCTATTTTTATGACATGATTGTTTAATTTCTAATTTAGACTGATAACCTATATTAGGGTTAGATGTCAATTGCTAGAAATAGGTCTTCAATCTGTAATTGTTGTCATTTCTATTTCACTTGTAGCAACTAATGGTCGCGCACTATTAGGGATAACACAACATAAGTTAAATAAACTGAGCTAATGAGTTATTGCTTAGATTAGCTTATTTGCCTAGCTTCTAATGCTTTTATTGAATTAAATCTAGATATCTTATTTTAGGTTGCTCATTAATTAGGTTTGATCGAAGAATTTGTTTCGATTACATATTCGGTAAGGGTAAATTCGAGTAGCAGAGCTTGTTACTATTTAGGGCTAGGAGCTTCATATGAAAAGTGAATTATGATATTACAATTGATTAGATGAATCGATCATGGGTGGAAACTGAACTTGGACTGGAGTTTTCTCATTATTATCAATCTCATATTAACTCTCTTACGTGTTTCGTTTCTTGAGTTTATTTACGTTAATTTTATCTCTTTATTTATTTGGTTATTTAGTTCTCATTAATTAGTTCATCATCTTCTACCCCCTTTTATTATTTTAATTAAATACGAATAATCACAAATTAATCCACACTTCTCGTGGGATCGACCCTTACTTACCGCTTCTACTAGTTAGTGAAGGAAAGTTGAGAAAAATAAAAATATTAAATTTATCGCCTAACCAAATATCATTTGCACTTCAATAATTCAATAAATTTTGTGTGTGTGTTGTTAAATCTAAATTGGTTTCGTACATTGGACCTAATTAAAGATTAATTTAAAGCTTATTAGGTTTATGAGGTTTCATGTTCATATCAAGAGTTAAATTTTGTATTTTGACTCACATAAATAAAATAAATAAAATATTTGTTCTTTACTTTGTCTTATTTATTTGTTATGTTTTTAATTTTAAGCTAAGTTTTGAGTAAACTTGAGCTTAAATCTGAAATTTAGTTTTTCTAAACTTTAATAAGGATTAATATTAAGGTTAGATTTGGTTTCTAGACTTTAATTAAATTTGTATGTGATTTTCGTGTGTTTTTGCATCGTATGTTGTGTGCTTTTATGTGTTTTAAGTTTATCTTTTTATCGTTTTTCTTCCTTTTTTATGTTTTTCGTTTCTTATGGTGTTTAATGTATTTTTACTTTATTTTGTATGAAATAATCTAACTTTGTTTAATGTTAATATCTCAGCTCAAAACGAGGAAAACGGGATGAGCGACGAGCCAAAGCCATGCAGGTGCGTTGACTGACGCACCGTTGACGCACTGTCGACGTTACGCCCGCGTCGACTGACGCACTGTCGACGCAAATGTTCTGAAGCATCGATCCTAGGCCCGTCAGTCGACGCACTGTCGACGCTACGCCCGCGTCGACTGATGCACCGTCGACGCAAAGGTTCTGAAGCGTCGATCCTGGCTAGCGTCAATCGACGCACTGCCTGGTCGACGCAAGCGCCTGGCTCGCGTCGACTGATACACCGTCGACGCTCCGGCAGTTTGAGCGGTTATTTTCAAAATTCTATAAAAGGCCGGTGGTTTCTTCATTTTCAAGGGGCTGGGATGAGGAGGAAAGATCCAGAATGATACAGAGCACCCTCGGTTCATGCCACCCTTCCATTCAAGCAAGATTAGCATTTAATAATTTGTAGTTCGTCATTTCCATGCCATCCGATGTTCAAGGTCGTTTCTCATCACTGAAGATCGTTGGATTGCTGATGCTTTCGATAGATTATAGGTTTTTCTGCACCTTTTATTTTCTTTATGTATTTGGCTTCAATGACCCCTGCTTTGATGTTATTATGCACTTTAAGTTTCGTTAATTTAGTCGTTTTCCTTTTATCGTTTTTCCTAGTTGTTAATTTATTTTTATTGCTTTAGTAGTTAGTTGTTAGTTCTCGTAAGATTAGATGAATGATTGTGTTAATTTAGTTTTGTATTTCTTTTATTATCGATTGTGATCATGCTTGCGTTGCATTTATGATTTGATTACGATCATGCTTGTAGGCTAATTTTATTGTTATAGTGTGCTTTGGGTCGTTTAGAACCATCGGGATTGACAACCCCGATCGTGGAGGCGATTCAGGACGCACTAGAACCCTCGCTTTTATTAATCGTTTTAAAAGACTTTTTACTTTATTGCTCGTAGATGTTAGAACCCTACCAAACCTTATTTGATCGCGTGTTTAATTTAGTCTAGTCTAGTTTTTATTTTCCGTTTCTACGTACGTAAAATCGAACACCGGAATAGTTTCCGATTAGTCTTCCTTGTGATTCGACTCGAGTCAGCTTATCGCCTACAATAGCTCCATTCTCTTGCGGACGAGCTTTTAATTATTTTAAAAGCGAAAAAGTTTGATTCAGCTAGATCATATTATGATTTTGCAAACAGAGCCTTCACCTCAATTTCATAATCAGTACCAAAAGACCAAAAAATCAAATAAGAATTCTTGAAACACTAGAACTAAGAGTGCAAGAGCATCTGCACCAGTGACATATTGTGCACAATTTATTGCACTATTGTGTAAAAATCATTACATTGTTGGGCACAAATTAACACTTACTTGTGCACAACCCAATTTGCTAAATTAATAAAATAAAAATAAGAAAATAATATTAAGGGTAGGTCTTGATATATGCCAATTGGTCCCATTTTTACTTCCTTCCTCAAATCACCTGCAAATTACAATGTGCAAAGAAGTGATTATTACAACCATAACRMATACCAAGTAAAARRTCGAGGTAAGAACACACAAAAATSAYAAAATYAWTTTTTGAATATCTTTGAAGTAATGATACATCTTGGCTCATGCACCATTGCCTTTTTGAATTACTCGAGTGACAATCAGCGTATTTAGTAGTTATCAATACAACTACAAATGTAACATTTATTTGTGGTTGTCAATCCTAGTGAAAGGTGCAAACACCATATTAATGTGCACAAACTGACAATTATTTGTGCACAAACAAATCACACTAGCATCAGATGACAACCACATCAGACGACAAGATGCGCATAAATTTCTAATCATAACAAGTGCAAACACCATTTTGCCACTACACAGACGTACACAAGGGAACACACACTAATATGCACAAACTGACACTGAATTGTGCACAAAATAAATCAGACGGCAACCACATCAGACAACGACATGTACAAATTTTTTTAAGACTTCATGACACGCTCAAAACACCATTCAGCAGGAACGTGCACAATGAAACACATTAATATGCACAAACGGACACTGAATTGTGCACAAAACAAATCAGACAACAACCACATCAGATGATGACATGTACGGATTTTTTTAAGACTTCATGACACAGTGCAAAACACCATTCAGCACGGACGTGTACAAGGGAACATATTAATGTGCACAAACAGACACTGAATTGTGCACAAAATAAATCAGATGAGAACCACATCAGACGACGACATGTACAGATTCTTTTAAGACATCATGACACGCTCAAAACACCATTCAGGAGGAACGTGCACAATGAAACACATTAATATGCACAAACGGACACTAAATTGTGCACAAAACAAATCAGACAACAACCACATCAGACGACAACACGCAATAATTTTTTTTAATTGTAACACGTGCACCATTATGCTACTGCACGAACGTGCACAACGGAACACATAAACATGCACAAACTGACACTTAATTGTGCACAAACATATCAGACGACAACCACATTAGACGACAACGGCATCAGATAACAACACGCACATAAATTTTTAATCATAACACGTGTAAATACTAAAGCTACAGCACGATCGTGCACAAGTAATCACATTAATGTGCACAAACTAACACTTACTTGTGCACAAACACATCACACGCAGTGTTTCATGACTCGCATTCAAAATAGAAAATTAAAAAAATCGAAAACTAGCCTCCAAAATCAAAATCCAAAAATCAGATGAACTACCCTAATTCAAAAAAAATGTTACCCGATTCATCCTTGATCGAAGCCATTGGGGTGAAAACAAAACCAAAAGTCATAGAAATCAGAAAAAGAACCGAGCAGGGCTATCCAAAATTAAAGCGAGTAACAATCAGACCAAATTGAATAAACAAGGGCCCTCAATTTGTCGAAACTCGTAGAAACCAGACAAAATCAAACAGGAATTGCTCGGAAAAATCCAAAGGCGAGTTTATTTTTGAATCCCCCTTAAATCGAACAGGATTGTGCCTCTAAAATAAGCCGACAATATTAGTTTTGATGAAAATCGAACAAGGTTTTGTTCTCCCAGACAAAATCGATCAGGATTTTTTTGAGAAAGTTTGACGGAAATTTTTGTGGCTTTAGATCGGTGGTGATGAAGATTATACCTATTTCCTGGGATCTTCTCTCTGATTATGATTCCCACGTGCCGTAAGTTTTAATTTTTCTTAATTCATTTGATTAAATTATACCCATTAGATTAGATTAGTTATAATGGCTATGATTCATTCTCATTTCTCACCCACGGACCCATTCTCACCAGAACCTAACCCCATAGATAATAATGTGGGCTTCGCATGCGAATTGTGATCAACTGTTGAGTTCTAATATAATTTATAATGTGGGTGAATTTGAGCCTAAAATTTAATGTTTAGACGACACATGTTTACAATTTAATTTTTAGCTTAGAATTTAGACCTTGAACTTGGTGTATATGTTATGAGTTGAATTCATCTTTCAGTTAGACATAGGCCTAATTTAGTTATACGAGGCTCAAGTCTAAATAAAGTTTCATTTAAAGTCTAATTTGTTTAATAGACTATAAGTTCAAATATAGTAAATTTATAGTCATGTTCATATAAAGTTATATTTCTCGTGCCCAAATTAATTTAATTATGATCTCAATTTCATTTAATACAAATTTACGATTAGATCTTAACTCTTAAAATCTTTATAAGGTTTGAATCTTGGGTTTATATTTAATTCAAATTCATATAAGGAGAATTTCATGGATTATGAACTTGAGAGTAAGGCATCGGTGTAAGAAAGCTTGAAATTAATTCAATCCATAAAGATTAGATTAACATTGAATTCATTCAAAATTTAATTTAAAAAGAAATAACCCATATTCGGTTAGAATCTTATGAATATGATCTCTACTATGATTTTAGTTTCAAATCCAATTACGTTTAAATTGATCTCGGTTTATTAGGCTTGATTGTTAGATTTTTTTCTACTTAAAAGAATAGATTTTTGGCCCGATATAAATTTGGGTCTTATATTTAATTAAGTTAATTATTGGATTTGAGCTTGTTTGAAATTAAGCTCAAGCGTATTTCAGTTATTTGAGCTTTAGATCAAAATGAAGTTGGATTTAGTTCCAGATATATTTAATAGGGGTGACGTCTAACGTTGTTCAATCAAGCAATAATATATTTCTTATTCTTATTTATGCTTGCTCAATTGGTGTATTATTTTTTAACTTAGTTAATCAGAACAACATGTAGCCTTTGCGATCTCTGCTGTGACTAACAACATTATTGGTTTTACACAGATGCTGGTGTGAAGTTATAAATGCGAGGTATGATCGACTCTTCGGTCTAACACATCCTGACTGAATAACAACACATCTACGATGATAAACACGTGACAATTACCTTATTCTCCTCTTCACGTGGACACTAATCCATCCTTCAATAGACTTTGTGAGATAGAACTGATTATCAGTGTTTGATTATTGCAACAAGGACACCACTTACAGTTAGTTTTATGACCTTCGACGAGATGAATGTTGTACTAGGTGCCTTTTAATGTGTTCTCATTT
The DNA here is from genome assembly GCA_014905375.1 of Phtheirospermum japonicum. NCBI lineage: Eukaryota > Viridiplantae > Streptophyta > Magnoliopsida > Lamiales > Orobanchaceae > Phtheirospermum > Phtheirospermum japonicum. The sequence goes on along the minus strand of BMAC01000883.1, from coordinate 67,216 downwards.
GGTTCACTTGCCCATATTTTATTTATGTTATGACATAAATATTAATTTATTTATCAGTGTTAAATTATGTGCTTATAACACTATTTTTTGGATAATATTTATGGCATTAAGTATGAGGTGGATAATGCAAAGGGCTCCTTAAAGATATTTGTTGGATCAATTAATTTCTTGATTATTGTTTAATTAGGGAAATATGAAACATTAAGGAGTAAATTAGAAAATATTTGTTCTGTCGATGGTATTTTTTATCACAATACATTCCTTTTCTCTTTAGTTAGTTTCATTAACGTAAAGAACAATGGACTCTATGACTTCATTTCTTATTATGTAACAAAATGAATGTTTGAATGAGAAATGATTAGAAGTAATCAATTAGCAAGTATCCCTCATAATAAAGAAATTAAGTTGCACTAAGGACACCACATTTGAAATGTAAAGTTAATAGGATAAGGAATTAACTTGTTTCTTTTGCACAAAGGTGGAACCTAGAAGGGATTGTCTTAAACATGCTTCTCAATTTAGTTTATATTTGAAGTTTAATTAGTTTAGTTTTGTACATCTAAATATTTGGTGGGTAATTATTAGTTTTATTACTCACAAAAGTATTACAATGAAAATGTTACTAATTGTGGAGTCAATAGCCAAGTGATGTTGAAAGACGCATCTATATAGGATTATGACAAAACAATTGTAATTGAGGCTATACAGATTTGGAATCTCATTTATAAAAGTTATTTGAATCTGAAAGAAACTACGATACTTTCATAGTAAAAATTCATTTCTATTCCATTTTGAGAGAATATGGCAATATTTGTTCATCTAGAAAAAGAAAATTAATTTTATAATTATATTTCTTTTATTACAGACTATAGTGCCTCATATTATGAACCTTTGCATTTCTGTTTACATGTACAAAATATATAAAATACTAATCAATGATATTTTAAGATTATATGATTAGTCAATTTTGTATAATGTATTTATTGGTAGAGTTCTATACTAACTAGTAGCAAACTAAAACCCCACATGTATTCGGGAAATACAAAAATCTATTTTTAGGCATATATATTGTTCGCATGAAAAATTACACATTTTAAAGGGTATATATCAATTGGACATAAATAATACTTTCTTAATGGTTATCTTGATGAAGACACATATGAGTATTAATGTAGGTTATAAGAAGGCACAACCAGGTGTTGTTTGTTGCTAAAAGAGGAGCTTATATGGGCTTAAGCAGGCTTTCCAGGTAGTGGCATGCAAGGTTCTGTGGAAAGCTGATTGCATATGTTTCATACAATCATCTCATAATTCTTATTTATTTGCCAAAATCACAGACTAATCTACTATTTTCCTCTTAGTGTATGTAGATGATATTCTGGTTGTAGGTTCCAACATTGATGATATCCTGGACCTCAAACATCATTTGGATGTTTTTTTCACCATTAAGGATTTAGGGCAGGTCAAGTATTCTTTTCTTGATCTTCAAAAGGAATCTATCTCAATTAAAGAAAATATGTGTTAGACATTCATAAGGATGATGGTTTATCATTCTGCAAGCCAGCACCTACACCTTTTCCTCTTGATCTCCAACTGGTAGCTAATCGTGATGATCTCATTGTGGATTCTGACAGATATAGAAGACTTGTAGGAAGGTTGTTATATCTTAATAGACCAGACATAATTTTGTGTGTGCAAAGACTTGGTCAGTTTGTCACCACTCCTTTTGTTTCTCACAGGGATGCTGTTATTCATCTTATCACTTATCTCAAGGGCTGTCCTTCAACAGTTTTTTTCTATGATTCTGGTAGCTCCTTTAATCTCATTTCCTATAATGATGCCGAATGGGGAACTTTTCCTGACATTAGAAGATCTGATACGGGCTACTGCATAATTTTGGGTTCAAACCTTATTTCGTGGAAAGCAAGAAAATAGCTATTGTTTTAGAACCTTCTATTGAGGTAGAGTATAGAGCAATGAGTTCTACAGTGTGTAGGTTTCTTTGGATTACTTACATGTCAAAATATTTTTATCTTGAAATTTCCTTGCATATTCCCTTTGTATGTGACAATCACGCTGCCCTATACATTGTTGCCAATCCGATTTTTCATGAGAGGACTAGACATATTGAAATTAATTATTATCTTGTTCGAAACAAGTTTAAATATGATCTGGTACTTCCTCAAAAAGTTATCTCTTCTATATAGTTGGCTGATTTGTTTACCAAGGCCTGAATCCATGAATTTTTCACAGGCTTGTTTAAAAGGAGAAATGAGCTGAACATAGGAAAAGCGGCTATGCATTTTTGCTAGGGTTAGGAAAATGAACCGGAATAGCTTCAAAACTTTCATTGATGCTTTAAAACCACACAATACACATATTTATACATCACATGAAATAATCTAGACTGTTCAAGTAGCAAGTATCCGTTCAAATATACATCACACTGCCAGCTTATGTCCTTTCTAGCTGTTTGCACCATAATTCACTACAGCCAGTGCATGGATGTTATCTTGCGCATGAGATGAGGTGGATTTGTCTTCTAGTTGATGCTGTTCACCTGCTGCTGATCCACACTTTATTTTCCATGCACATGAAGGAAGCTTTTGTCGTTTATCAGGCCCCCTCAATCCTATGCATCCTTCTGAAGTTACAAACAACTTTCTCATTCTTGCATAGAATTGCCCTGAGTGAAGATATCTACCTTTTGGTCTATTGCTGGAACATGTCTTACAGAGACAACTTTGTTCATCACCTTTTCTCTTATGAAATGTAGGTCCAATTCTAGATGTTTAGTCCTTGAGTGATGCACATGATTGGAAGCAAGCTCAATTGCTCTTTGATTATCAACCCACACTATACTAGGCTTGATTAGGTGTATTTTTAGTTCTCTTAAAAGAGAGTGCAACCACATAACCTCACAAGTGACTAGAGCAAGACTTCTGTACTCAACTTCTGTGCTTGATCTTGAGACTGTTGGCTGCTTCTTGGATTTCCAGGATATGAGATTGTTACCTAAAAACACACATAATCCTGAGGTTGACCTTCTATCATCCACATCAGAAGCCCAATCAGCATCTGAGAAAGCTGTGATCCTAAAGTTGTTGCACCTTGATAATTTTAGCCCATAGTCTATTGTTCCTGCAATGTATCTAATTATCCTTTTCACAGCCTTCCAATGTAGATCAAGAGGAGACTGCATGAATTGACTCACCTTGTTAACCGCATAGAAAATATCAGGCCTAGTTAAGGTGAGGTATTGAAGTGATCCAAAAATCATTTTATACTTATGTCCATGCTGCAGAGGTTATCCACAATGCTTGGATAGGGGTGGATGAGAAACCATAGGAGTGGAAAGACCCTTTCCCCCTTCATACCAGCCCTATGTAAAATATCAGCTGCATATTGTCTCTTACTAAGGAATAAACCATCTGAAGCATGTGAAACCTGAATCCCAAGGAAGAAGTTGAGGGGACCAAGATCCTTAATTGAAAAGTAGACTTAGAGTTGATGAAATAGCTGATCAATAACCTTGTTGTGGCTTCCTGTGATTATTATATCATCAACATAGGCCATAACTAAGAGACAGGAAGTAGAAGTGTTTGATGTAAAGGGATGTATCAGCCTGAGAAACATGAAAGCCAAGCTAAAGTAGAACTTCATCAAGCCTACTGGACCAGGCCCTAGATGCTTGCTTGAGACCATATAAAGACTTGTGTAGTTTGAAGACTAATGGTCGGTTGGATATTTGTTCAAATCCAATAGGATGTTCCATGTAGAGTTTAGTGTCAATATTGCCATTAAGGAATGCATTGTCTACATCAATCTGCCAGAAAGTCCAGCCAAAAGTCAGTGCAAGGGATATAATGACTCTAATGGTTCCTGGTTTAATGACAGAACTGAAAGTCTCAGTGTAATCCCAACCTGGATCTTGATTGTATCCTTTAGCAACTAGCTTGGCTTTATGTCTGATAACAACACCATTAGGATCCCTTTTAGGCTTAAATACCCACTTACAGCCAATGATTTTTTTGTTGTGTGGAATAGGAACCAAACTCCATGTCTTGTTCTTTATCATAGCCTGAAATTCATCCTGCATGGCCTTTTTCCAAGCTGGTACAGCCAGTGCATCATGTGCATGTTGAGGTTCAAATTCTCCTGAAATGGCAGCAAGTAAAACCCTAGGCTTGTGAATCCCAGCCTTTGATCTGGTGATCATCTGATGTGTACCTGCAACTTGAGTAGGAATGTTAGATGTATCTGGAAAAGAAGGAGGATGAACATTCCCAATTGGTAAATCTATAGTAATAGTGCCCCCTGGAATGGATGATGTAGAGGATTTGGAGGTTGTGGGTGATGTGTTTATGGCAGGTGATTGATGTGATGTTGTATGAGGTTGAGATGTATCTACTAATACAGGAGGTGGATTTGATAAAGTGAGTAATGGAGTTGTGGGTACAGATGAAACAGGAATATGACAATGAACTGAATTGTGTTTGTTATGAGAAAAGGTAGATTCTTCAAAACATCACAGGTCTTATGATTATTATTTTCTTTGAGGGTAATAAGACTTTTTAACTCTTGTGGTATGGATTATAACCTAAAAACACTACATGGAGACTTCTTGGTTGAAGTTTATGATCATTATAGGCCTGAAAAAGGGTAACAAAGACAACCAAAAGTTCTCAAAAAGGGATAATCAGGAATGTGCCCAGTCAAAGCCTCTAAGGGAGTTTTATAGTGGAAAATCTTACTAGGCAATCTGTTAATGAGAAATACTGCACTAGTAAAGGCCTCATCCCAATATATAACTGGAACTTTGGATTGTGAGATAAGGGAGAGACCAACTTCAACTATATGCCTATGCTTTTTTTTTGCTAAGCCATTTTGTTGTGGTGTGTATGGACAAGAAACTCTATGTTGAATCCCACATTGAGCTAGTATAGGCCTTAAAGCAAGAAACTCACCCCCACCATCAGTTTGTAGAGTCTTGATTTTACTACTAAACTGATTTTCAACTAGTGCTTTAAAATTCAAAAAGGCTGACTTAGTGTCTGACTTCTGTTTTAGAAGATAAAACCAAGAAAATCTTGTAAAATGATCAATAAATCTTACATAATACTTAAATCCAGACTGAGAAACAACTTGAGATGGTCCCAAATATATTATGCACAAGGTCAAAAGGATGATCATAATTATTAACACTGTCAGAAAAGGGCAATCTGTGTGCTCTGGCTTCAAGACATGTAGAACATAGAGAATCAGCTTTATTATCAATAAAGGGAACATTAAAATGTTTGAGTGCCCTCTTAAAAACATCAATAGAGGGGTGACCCATCCTAGAGTGCCAAATGGCTAAACCTAGACCCTTGGTTATTCTAGCTGAAAAGATAGAAGTTTGATGCAGCCGTGGATTAGATTGTGGACTGATTTGAGGGGCTTAAGTATGTTGTTGAAGATGAAAACTGTAGAGACCATCTCTAAGGTTCCCTTGGAGTAGTGTTTCCCTTTTTGCTAGATCCTTCACAAGACAAACAAAAGGTTGGAATTCAAAGAAAACTTGGTTATCTTCAGCAAATCTTGCTACACTTATAAGGTTTTTGGTTATAGTAGGGATATGCAAGAGGTTATTTAGTAGGAAGGTACATGAATTGGCTTAAGAAGGGGATTTTACCACAGAAGAACCAACATGATCAATGTTCATACCTGCTCCATTTGCTGTTTGAACTCTATCATTTCCTTGATAATCTGTAGCCATGTTCAAGTTGCTTAAATCATTGGTAAGATGGTTATTAGCTCCTGAATCTGGATACCAAAGGCTATCTTGGCTGCATTCTGATCTATTGGTTGCAAAACTGGCCATGTGAGCTGAGGGAGAGGCATTGGTGCTTGACAGATTGTTATTGTTGTAGGAAGCAGCTGAGTAGTTCATATCAAACCTGTAGTAGCATTCCTCTGCAGTATGGTTGTTGTAGCCACATATCTGACACATAGACCTATTATTCCTAGGAAATCTTCCTCTTGAACCATTTCCAACTCTTCTTAAATAAGAGCCTCTTCCCCTTGCTGAGCTGTTTCTGCCTCTAGTGCTTGAATTGTTATAGCTCCTTCTGCTTCCTTGAGACTGAGTGGCTAAATTGACAGAGAACCGAGAGTTATCTGATCCCAGAGAGTAATTACTTGTCAAATCCCTCAATGCGGCTTTCATAAGACAGTAAGGCTGCATAAGCTTCCATGAGGCTACAAGCCTTGGATCTTGTGGTTAGAGAGACAATGACTAGATCATATTCTGGTCCCAGTCCAGTGAGTAGGTGTAAAACTTGACCAGTCTCCTTAATTCCTTCATCAACAATGGAGATCATATCACAGATGGACTTCACCTTGTTGAAGTAATCTCTGATGGAGAGATTTCCTTTCTTGATAGTTTGAAGCTGTAGCTTCAATTGCATAACTTTAGCAGAACTTTGTGTTGCAAATGCTCCTTTTAGGGTGTCTCATATTTGCTTGGCACTCCTTAAACCAACAGTAGTGACCAAGAGATTTTCTGGAAGTGAAGACAAAAGCCAAAATGCAATGAGCTGGTCCTGCTTGTTCTAATTGATATAAGCTGGATTCATCCTTGGTGTTTCACCATCTTGACCAGCAATTAATCTTTCTGGGTCCACAATATCTCCTGTGATGTACCCCTCCAGTCCATAGCCTCTGAGAGAAGTCAAGATTTGTTGCTCCCATATCAGGTAACACTACTGCAGAAAATGGTTTCCACGGCGCCTCATCCACGGCGGTTCTAGAAAACAGTCGTTAAATATGTTTTTACGGCGGTTTTCCAGAAAACTGATGTTAAATCCATCAGTTAACAATGGTTCTCTTAAAACCACCATAGAATCCTACATTCTACGACGGTTTTAAGAGAACCGCCGTTAACCGATCGAATTCTACGGTGGTTTTAAGAGAACCATTGTGAAATAATTGAATTTTAAGGCAGTTGTATTCAAACCGCCGTGAATTAACACGTATTCACAGTGGCTCCTTAAGAACCAACGTTAATTAGTTCATAGTTCACTGGATTTAACGTCGGTTCCATTTGAACTGCCGTGAATGAAATGACATTTTACGGTAGTTCCCTTAAAACCACCGTAGATTAGTTGTCTACCATGTCACCGATCCTCGTCTTGCTCTAGCATCATTGATCATAAAACATGATTTTCTTCTCATTTATTAAGTTATCTTTTCCATTTTAATGTTTTCATTTCTCCATTTTTTTTCTCCATTCCAATTCTCACGACAACACCCACCATTTCACGGGCAATGCCGCCGCTTCCCCCACGGAGGTGCCTCGCCTCATTCCCCCCCTTCCTACTCACAACCCTCATTCTCTCTGTCTTCGCCTCTCAGATCCCCAACGCCGTCGCCGCGCATCACTTTGAAAACCAAAATCTCTGGCAGGACTGGAATGGCTCCGACGTCTGCCGGTACGGCGGCGTCTTCTGCGCTCCCTCGCTGAAGAACTTCGCCATCAGGGTGGTGGCCGGAATAGACCTCAACCACGCCGAAATCGCCGGGTCCCTGGCGCCCGAGCTCGGGGATCTAACATATCTGGCACTTTTCCACATCAACTCGAACAGACTTTGCAGCATAGTCCCCGACACCTTCAAGAGTCTGAAGCTTCTTTTCGAGCAACAACAGGTTCGGTTGTGGTTTTCTGAAAGTGTTGCTGAAACTACCCTGGAGTATAGGTTAATTACAAAAAATACCTAGTTATCTTTTGAAAGATAAATGTGTTTCTCTTTCTTGGTTGTAAGGAATATACTTTCATGAATCTGTGTTTTCTTTTGAATAGATAAATGCATTTTCTTTATCTTGTTTTCTTTTTCTTGTTTGTAAGGTTAATCATGAATCCGGAGTTGTGATTATGTAAATGACTTGGCATTGTTTGTTAGTGAAACGATATCTTTGTGTGGAAAATTTAATGTCTTCATTTGTTTTGCCTAGCAGATTGTTGGAAAATGTTGGTAAGGAACTTTGGTGCACAATCTTTCATTTATTATATTTTTAAAAATTTTAACTACTTGAGCCGAACTTTTGTGTTCCTTTAAAAATCAATTACCGGTTAACCAGCACACGTCTACGTTTTAAAAAGGGTTTAAGTTCACCCACAAGAGAACGGGGTCACTTGTAGACTAGTGAGTTAACTCGGGTCGATCTCTCGAGGAATGYGAATCGYATTTAACGATGCTTATTATACTAATATCACAAGTTTATCTAAACACACGGTCAATTGGGGTTTTGAAAATGATACGATTTCAATAAATTAAAAAGTGAACTCTTCTTGTCTCGAGGGCGTCAACCTCTCAACAATTTATAAGGAAAGTGACTAATGTAATTCAAATTCAAACTACTAGGCATAATTCTAGCAATTGTAAACAATGATTACGACTTTCAATTAAATCACTATCAATTCTATCACCACGCAGCATACTAAATCATTTCAAATACCAAACAAGTTCTAAAATAACTCAAATACTTAAGATGCTTCAAGAGAGTAACTAAATCAGTCCCAACTTGATTCTCAATCCAAAACAATTGTTCAACCAATATCAATTCCTAAAACACGATAACAAAATTACGAAATAGCAGTACTTTAAATAGCGATCAATGAAACATCATCCAAATGTTTTCCAACTATTCATAACAAAAGCCAAATTAAACTGTTACGAAAACATCAAAACTACGAGTTCAGAATTTACTAATCGTTGAACTATTTTCAACGCGTGAAGATGATGAACGAGTGCACTCCAAGAAATTAGTAGAATCCCGAGTCTTGTCACGAACCCAGTATCCTAGCGAAGAACGTTGGCTGCTGCGAATCGAACCTTGATACGGTATTGTACGATTTTATGCTAGAGGTATGAGAAATGTGTCAAATCTCTCTACCTTTGGGTGTTTTTGTGGGTTCTCTAACCTTGTTCCAGCCTCCAAAAGGTCTCCAAGGCTGAATGATGCGAAACCCTAGCATCCTCTGCCATTTTTAAACGAGCTTAGCCGTTTCATAACTGAAAATTTCCAGAAACCTGCATGTGTAACGTTCTTGTCCGATCGGACAGAAGTCTTGTCCGATCGGATGAAAGCTACTGCCCGTGGGTTCGATTGGTGCACCAGTTCCCCCGGTCGGTGTGCACTTCCTCAGTTATACCGATCAGAGACATATGCTTTCCGATCGGTGGGTGTCCTTTTGGGCTACTTGTGACCGTTGCTTCATTTATCTTGTGCTTTGGATCCACCGGACGCTCTAGCTGTATGAGAAAAACACAGAATCACTCTCATTTGGACCGATTAATGATCAATAAGTTGGAAAGTTAAGTAAGGAGACGAAATATGCAAAACGATACAATTCAACCTACACTTAACCCGAAAATGAGAATAAAAGGACTAAAACAAGACTCGATTATGTACAGATTCGTAACAAAAATGTACGAATCACTACTTTCTAGAAGGTACTTTTCAAGAACCGCCGTAAAATTTCTGTGGTCCATTTTCACTTGCATGTCTGCCCGGTCGGTTCAAGGTTTCCCCAGCCCCTTCTCATCAATGGACTCCTGACGTATACGAAGGAGTGCAGTTCGTTCGAGATTCTCCTACCTCTCTATCTATCTCTGAGATGTTTAGATTTTTCAAAAATCCATGGCCATGTAGAAGAGAAATGCTATCCCCACTCGGGCCAAGATAGAACTTTTACTTCTGGAAAATAGACTTTCTAGAAGGTATTTTTAAGAATCGTCGTAGAATGTAGTGACGTTGTCGTTTACAGCGGTTCTTGAGCTGCCGTAAAAGTGCCACTTTCTACAGTGGTTCAAGAAGAACCGACGTAAATGAAAACGGCACTGCATTCTATGGCGGTTCCAAAACCGCCGTTAAAACTCTTCTAGAACCGACTTTAAATCTCCTTTCTACAGTAGTGTAATTGTTGTCATTTAGTTTAATGGTGACAAGTTATGTTTGCAGTTGAACCACAGGCTACGAGGCATTACTTATAGGACCTGTAGTCATGAAAGCGACGGGTGATGGGTGATAAAGGTTGAAGCTTTTTATTGAAAAAGAGAAACCATGTGCTCTGGTACCATAAAAGGAAAAATGAGCTGAACATAGGAAAAGCGGCTATGCATTTTTGCTAGGGTCAGGAAAATGAACCAGAAAAGCTGCAAAATTTCATTGATGCTTTACAACCACACAATACACATATTTATACATCACATGGAATATAATCTAGACTGTCCAAGTGGCAACTATCCGTTCACATATGCATCACACTGCAAGGTAATGTCCTTTCTAGCCGTTTGCACCATAATTCACTACAGCTGGTGCATAGATGTTATCTTGCGCATGAGATGAGGTGGATTTGTCTTCTAGTTGATGACGTTCACCTGTTGTTTGATCCACATTTTCTTTTCTATGCACATTCAGGAAGCTTTTGTCGTTTATCATTGTTTTCAAGTTGGGCATGGTTGATGTTCAAATTTGAGGGGATGGTATTAAATATATATATGTATGTATCTGAAATATGTAGTTTGTTAATTAAACATAAATATGGTCAAATTTGAGGGGATGGTATTAAATATATATATATATGAAATATGTAGTTTGTTAATTAAACATAAATAGGTCACTTGTCATGTGGCACTTAGCTTTCTATTTCAGTCCTATGCTCTAATTGTCAGCTGCTTATAAATAATAGTACGTACACATTATTTCACTATGAATGAGAATGCATATATTTTCTCCTAATTCTAAATGGTTACTAGAGAGCTGAAATTATCTTAGTTTTTTCAACACCCACACACTCTGTATAATTATTAAAAATAGATGATCTTTCTCATTATTCAAGCGATACAACAACAAACAGAAGAAGATTGAGCACTTTCAGATATCAAGAGTTATTATTCTAATATAATTATATATTTACCCCATTATTTGATACTCCTTTTAGATTATAGGGTCTTACTTTGATTATTCTTGTTGATCTTTGGTTTACTTTTTTGATGAACTAGAGTAGGACCTTATTTTGGGAAAAGCTTGTAATTTTGTAGATTTATGATTTGGAAAAGTGATGTTATGTCTCGTGATAAGTAACACCAGACTTAATATCAACCAGTTTGAGAAATGTGAACTTATAACTTAACAGGTGTTATGAGTGATGTTAAAATAACACCAGTGATAACACCAGACTGTGCAATATCATAAAAACAGCGGAATAAAAATAAATGAACACACTTGTTAAACTTTTAGTCCATAAGTAAACATACTTACGAACATGGGTATACAAACCCGAAAACTATATTACTTAACCGTTCAAGAAAAATTACAAAATGTTTAAGTAATATATGAAAAATAGATGTATCAACACATGATACACAAATACTTGTTGCTACGACTTGATCCGATCTCCTTCGTTGGTTACGCAATGTTGAAATCTCTTTATTTGGATTTGTAGCTCCAAGTAGGTCTTGTGCTGTGTTCTGCTTCTCAGAGAATGTCCTACGTTCTTTTTCCCAAAAGCTGTGTCGATTTGTGTTGATCTATTTCCCTTAAATAATCAAGACTCCTAGTCTTTATAAACAAGTTAAGTTAGAAATAAGGAAACTAAATAAAGAACTAAACTACCTTAGGAGATAAATCTAGAGTCCTAAATAGATCAAAGTCCAAGAAAAAAAAACACACAAAATGAAATATTGTCGAGAATAATATCCTCAACAATCTCCCACTTTTGCCTTTCTGGAAACACACAAAAATGACATAAGTAAGACATACGAAAAATTCTCCCTGAGTTCAACGACTTCCCCTAAATAAACATTGATTAAACACCCCAAAACAAAAGAAATAAAAATGTTTATGTAGCAACCAAACATAATAGAAAAATAAACTAAGGGAAGCATGATCACTCAAAGACTACGAGCTCTCTTAGATCGTCGAGCAGACGACAATGTCCCTTCATCAGCCTTCCTCTTCCGCAGCAGCTTCTTCATCTTCTTTAACTTCTTGTTCCTCGACAAGACCTTCATCCTCCTCTTGCTTAAGCTGGCCAACACCTCGGCAGCTTGTCCATCAGTATCCTCGACAACCTCATCCGCATCCTAAACCTCCTCATTCTCCTCAGTTTCTCCCCCTTGTTCAGAAAGCAAAAGGGCCTCATACCAGGAACCCCGCACGGCCTGAAGCTCGGCAATTTGATTGTCGAGTAAGGCAAGTTAAGCGCACCCAACCTGAGGCAGGAGTTTGACCATGTTGGAACTGGTGTTAGGGAATGCCAGTACCGTCACCAATCCCAACACCACCTTGCACGGGCGACTGCCAAGGAAGATCCACGACACGTAACCCAGCCAAGTGTTGGATACGCAGGGTGAACCACTCAGCCTCTCCAGTAAGAGCATCATCCTCAAATGGCGTAAGCCCTTGGTTCTCCAGAATGCTGTAAATAAGAGAGGGAAAACAAAGAGAGGACATAGTTTTGGAGGTGGCAAACCTGGTAATAGCATCAAAGACCTGCTGCTCGAAATTGAACTTGATACCCCGACCAAGTCAAAACAGGAATTGAGCTTGAGGGCAAGTCAGTACGGTTGCATTCTTCGAAGGGACCCAGTTAAAAATGGTAATCTTATGCAACACTGGATAAAGGGAGGACAAACTAGTGCTGGGTAATTGCTCTAGCCATTTATTCACCAACCCACCGGATAGAAACAAAATAACTTCATCCATGTTGTCAAACGTTGAGTCACCATGGTACTCCTCAGTACCAAACAACTCATTTATCAGACCTGGAGTAAAAGAAAAAACTTTCCCACGCAAAAAAACCTTCCCATAATTTACAGAATTCGTATTCGTAACAGAAGGTAACATATTGGCATAAAACTCCAAGGCAACATTAAAAGCAAACGGCATTGCATTGGTGATAGTTGACAACATACCTCTATGCTTAAAGAAAGCAATCAGATTCTGCCTTTCAAAATGATCAATCGGGACTAAGCGTTCAGCGATCAATCCTTGGTTTTAATACTCCGAGAACAGCTCCTCGGCCTTGCTAATCAGGAACCGGAGAGAGAACGACTCCATGTCCTCAATCTCACCATCCGGAGAAAGGGCTCCATCAAAGTGGTCTGAGGCAGCAGACGATATCGGTGCAACGCTAGAGGCGAAAGAATCAGAACTAGCAGAAGTAGATGGAACAGGATCACCAGCGTGTGATGTTGGCTGTGGTGATAAATCACCGGTCCCAACATTAACTTCCTGGGCTACAGCAGACGTAGTTCCCTTAAACTTCTTCTTGGTGGCCTTCTTGGGAGGCAAAAGATCTCGAATCAGAATCTCGTCAGATGGATTAGGGGAATGTTCAGACCCAAAGTCGGGTTCAGGTTCAGGGTGAACCTCAGGAACATGATCGGAAGCAGGTGTAACTTCAGCAGACTTGGAGGAGCTAGAAACCTCCCCAGTAAAGAAGTCCACAATCTCATACGGAGCAGTGGAGTATTCAGTCTTAGTCGATCTGGGCGACCTTTTCATATGTGCAGGCGGGTTTTTCTTGTCGGCAATCTTTACAGTTTCCTTTCGGCGGCGAGACCTCGTCAACAACACACGGGGAGCCGAGGTGGTCACTGGTGCAGCAGCAAGGGCGGTGGGCACAAACTCTTCATCACCCGAGTCCTTCGTGATAGTGACGTCCTCGGTCAGGTTCATGTGCTCGAGCAGCACAACACACCCTTCTCCGACCTGACTTTTCGAAACTGCCATCGGCACTACGCCAGGGGGAATGTTCCTTAGCCTCCGAGACCTTTTCAGGGTCGGATCACCTACGCAGCCAAAGATTTACGCAATAAGTGGAAGGTTTGGTGGGTTATCGACATCAATATCATTCCCAACCTGACCGGGTAAAACCTACACCTCTGAATTTGCATCATCGGGCTTCGGAATCAGAACAACGTTCTGAGGTTTGAGCGGCGGCGAACCGGCAGGTGTTGCAATCGGTGACTGGTCCTGGGGGAACGTGCCACTGATTTCCTCATGGATATCCAAGCCACCGAATCTCGAAAGATTCACCCGCGCCTGGCTACTGGACGGGTTCTGCTCGCCAGTAGGGAGCACTGGAGTTTTGCTCGGAGAAGACATCCTGTAAATTTCACAAAGAGAGCCACAAAAACAAGGCAAATCGAGAGGGATAGACGGAGAAGAGCTGGAGAGTTAGAGAGTTTGGATTGCAAAAGAATTACATAGAAGTGGGATGATAAAAACGGTAACAACTTCGGACTCTTAAACACAAAAAAATGACCGTTGTAATAGGAGACAGAAAGAGAGTAAAAACCCTAATTTACCGAATCTTGACTTAACCCACACAGAATTTATTTCCATCCAAACACCCCACTCCCCCTTAATTTAGGACACATTATGACCACTCAATCAACCACAAAATCAAGGTAAATCACACGTCTCTTCAATTGCATAAAACTGAATTTAGAGCTGGAATTTAGAACAATCACCATAGTCGTTAAAAATACGTACAGGGTGAACGATCTCCCGCCATGTCAACTCGTATTACCTGTCCAGCTCTCCGATTTTAAATCCACTGAAACAACCGATTAACATAACCCTTAAAAAGATTGAGAAAAGTCAAAGAGAGAAGCAAGCATAAGAAACAGAACACACAACAATTTGGCATCTTCACATAGTATGAATGTCCTGGTAGATGCCTAAAATATATAACCTTAAAAAAGATAAAAATACACTTAATGTTTTCAGTGACTTGATCCGTGTTGCTTTTCATGATTGATGACATTATAACCAACATTACTTTAGGTGAAGTCAATGAAAATAGACCCCTTAACCCAAGTTAATGACAAAGTCAAAATCGCTCAATGAGGTGAAATTTATAGATTAGATCTTTTTAATCCTGATTTTCTTCATCTTTTTTATAGATTTGAAGAGAAATCATCATAGAAAAAGCTTTTAACACCCCTCGTTTTTGATTCAAACTTTTTGCACCTACTTTTATTAAATTTGTCAATTTAAAAACCTCGCCCACAAGAGTACGGGATTGCGTGTAGGTTGATAAGTTGACTCAAGTCGATATCTCGAGGAAAGCTCGATTCGGAAGTTTGTTTTGCATTTCGTTTCACGAATAAGAAAATAATAAAAATAACACACGAACGGAACTTGTTTTGTTTGTTTTAAAAACTAAAGATTAATTAAACTAATTAAATCTAAGAATTATCTAAGTTAGGACCTAATTAATTAAAACTAGAAATTATTTAAACTAAGAATTAATTATCTAAGTTCTAAGATTAACTTAACTATAAATTAATTAATTAAAAGACTTTTAAAACGATTTAAGAAAACTAGGGTTCTAGAGTTTCGATTCGTCTCCACGATCTCTTGGAATAACCCAATTGATGGTTCACATCGAATCTAGACTCTATACCCATTAGATCTAGCCTACGATCATAAACACAATCAACATCTCAATCTTAAAGTAATCCAGAGCACAATTTTTCATGGAAGCAATAATTATTAATTAAACTAATGAAAAGCATGCAACTAAATTAAAGAGCATAGAAAATAAATACTTACTAATTAAACGAGACGATTTGACAGCGTTTTGGTGACGAGGTCTTGAATCTAAATTATCTAAACTATTTCTAATCTAAAATCTAAGAATTTAAAACTAAGAAATTTAAAGAGTAACTAAGGAAATAGAAGGGCACTTGTTGGGGTTGTCAGCCCCCAAAAGGCCTTGGAACCTTAGGAATATGATTATGTATGTAAAAACCCGAAATATGATATTTATAGTTTTTCCATGTCTTGGGGCCCAAGAAATCACAAAAACGTGTTTCCAGCGCGTTGGCGTCGATGGGCGTCGACCGACGCATGTCGAATCGACGCTGACAGAGACTTTCTATGCTGACACTGGGTAACCAGTGTCAATCAGCATACCCAGTGTAGGCGGGCGTCGGTCGACGCGAGCAGCTCTCGGCATCGACGTGGGCAGCTCTCCGTACCCAGTGTCAGCTTAAATACTTCAAATCGCAGCCCTTCTCGCTGAAACTCCACTCGTAGGCCCATTATTGACTACGTCCAAACCAAAATACTTTAAAATACCTAAAATAAACATAATATTAATTAATTATGATTAAAATATGGTAAAATAAGCTGGAGATAAGAAAATATGAAAATGTGCTCAATCTATCCAACTTATACCGAAAACAATAAGAAAAACTAACTAAAAGACTAATAAAAATCAAAACAAACCCGTGCTAATCAACTACCCCACACTTTATTGGTTTGTTCGTCCTCGAAAAGACGATAGTTTCAAAGTATAACAAGAAAGAAAATCAGTTCAAGCAAGGAGTCGTGTCGTTCTATATACATAATTTTGAAAATATAGATATATGTCACGAAACTTCAAGCACTTGACCTTTATTAAATTGTCTCTCCAAGAATAAAACCATGCATCCTCACAAAGGGTAATATATATGGGAGTTTGCTCAAAGCACTCAAGCATTACTGCATAGTACGTGTATACGCTCAAATCATACAAACACATGCACAATAAACAAGAACCAAAAGTCAATCTCTTTTCAATTGCAAATTAAGTGTGTTATCAACAAGGAATCGGAAAAGGTCTTTTCGGGTTGTAATGTAAGGCTCTTTGGACAGGTATGGAATATATAAGTCGTGTGGCTAACTCACGATCTAACGTGATCAATAACTCACCAAACTATTCTAATTACGAAGCTAATTGCTTCACCTCATTCAAGAAAAACCTCACTAAACACTCATAACGTAGCCTTTAAACTTAGGCTATTTCTCAACTCGTAACTCTAAACCGACTTTTGCTCAAACCACTTAAACAATCTAGAAGCTTATGATATGCTTCTTTTTCAACACAACTCTTACCTCTTAAACATTAGGCTTCATAATAAAATAAATAATAATAAAAAAGCCTTTATTAGTGCGTAGGCAATGACTAACACAATTCAACTAGACTCGTCATCCTTCTTTTTCTTCTTCTTCTTCTTCTTCTTTTTTATTTCCCCCTTATTATAATTTTTTGTGGGGTATATTTTTTTTTCTTCTTTTTTTTCTTTTTTTTTTTTATGAATGGTGGTCCTTAATTACATAATTCATAAATCCCTAATAAAGTTTCCAAAACTCTAATAACCAATAAAAATAATGAACTCCTACCCCATGCTTTTAATGGGTTAATAGGGGTCGACTCAAAATAAAAACACTAAGGGCTATAGGCATGGATTATTTGTTTATGATTGGCTCATTCAGAATATATAGTGGCTAAAAATATATGGATATGGCCGGAATAGGGTTTTATTTGTGCCTTAACGTCATGTTCAAAGTCAACTACACACAGCGGTTTCAAAGAGATATCAAAACAGAACTCACTCAAGTACATGCAATGATGATAAACACTCAGGCTACTCACTGACTTTTTGCATGAAATTTTTTTGAATTGACGCTGCTTTTAAGGTTTTGTGAAATCAATTGCTCCCAAGTACTATTTTACAATATATAAATAATAATTTTGAAAAGTTTATGCACTTATGCACGCTCAAAAGACAAGAACATCAAATTATACATAGTTAACTTCGATAGGCAAGCCAGACAAACATAGTTCAGCACAGAAATAGTGATTAATCACGTTAAATATTAGCTACTACAAAACCACGAATTTAAATTGCACAATTATCAATCACAAATCATACTCAACCATCCCCCCCTCTAAAAATTCAGCAATCTCCTTATTGCCAAAAGTATAAAGAAGAGAAAAACAAATGAGGAAAGGAGTAATAAAGCGTCCCTGAAAAATAGTCGAGCGACTTCAAAAAGCGCTTGTGCAATTATCCCTCATCTTGACTCTCGTGAACGAAAATGTCTTGAATAAAAACATAAAAAGACAAAATAAATGAACAAAAACAAACTAACTAGAAAAACTTAAAGAAGAAGAAAAGAAAATGAATACTTGGGTTGCCTCCCAAGAAGCGCCTGTTTAACATCGAAAGCTCGACGCCATCTACGAACGTTGCTATCCCGGATCCAAGAAAAGGTGACGATCGTGCCACACCTTAGTATTCTCCAAAAGTAAGCATATGCAATGTAATTTTCCAAGGCGCGCATGGTAAGCAATTCGCAGAACTAAAACCTCAATTCGCTTCGGTGGTCGAAAAAGCGAATAATCTATCACCATAAACATATCAACAATCAATTCGGGCACATGGTGATCCACAACCTTTGGATAAACGAGGAAATCTGTCGAACATAAGAACTTATCATCCGCCAATCCATTTCCCTTTACTTTATCACCCACCATCTCCATCTCTAAATTGTTGAAAGCGCCAGGTGGCCCAAAAATAAACTTGGCCTTCGCATCTTCCTTGATCACCTCAACCACCATCTCAGTCTTAACTTCGAACAACGCCTCGGGTGGCTCGGTAAGAGGCTCGATCATCGCATTCTTCTCCAAGAGTTCATCGAAATTTACACCGTCCTCAGCAATGTTGTTCAAATCTATCCCCCAAATTATCGTTGCTCGGTTTAGAAATTCATCGTTGTCCTCGACGTCTAAATCATCCAGCACAAGAGGAGTAATTTCATATTTTAAAATCGGCTCATCCTCTACATCATTCTCAAATAAATCAAACAACCTTGAATTCGCAGCATCCACCGGAATCGCTATTGGCATAACATGGTGCTCAACAATCACATCCTCCAAAATCGGCACCACGTCTTCTTCTTCCATGCAAAACTCAAGAAAATTCATTACTACATCAACCTCTGGATTCTCCAAGGGCAACATCTTAACATAATCATCCAACCCGACATCATCAAGCACAAGACGAACAAATTCATCCAAATCTTCCATTACCTCCTCCTTACACAAATCCTCTTCTAAACAAGTAGTTGGGCTCGAAATCTCTACCTCTAAAAGGGGCTCCACAACATCAAGAATTGGTACTTCATCCCCCTCGTTTGGAAATTCTTCCCAAGAAGCCATTATTCGAGCACACGAACTCTCTAAGCTCTCCGCAATATTAGATAAGTCATCTTCCGTTAATTGCTCATAGTCGCCTCGTTGACAAATGATCTCAGCTTCTTGATCCTCTTGCTGCGCCAGAAATTGACCAACTTGCTCGTATTCTTCACAGCTATGATAATAGGAAAATTGGTCATAAGAAGCATAAGAGTCGTAGCTCGTATAGTCCTATGTGGCAATATCCTCCTCCAGTGGCTCTTCGTCAAACGTTACTTAGCATTCAGTCGCCCAATGCCCAAGTTCTTCGCAACAGCTACATTCAAGGCTCAAATAGTATTGGTGCCATCTACGTGTGTAGAATTTCTCCATGAAACATTCGTATATGTCTTCCCACATTGGCAAGGAATCGGACTCCAAATGTACCAACCATTGTCGTGTTTTACCAGTTAGTTGCCACAAAAAGTGCCGCCTCCTAATTTGTTCTCTTGTAACGCCGAGAAGAGGAAAAGTTCGGGTGACGTCTTTGTATTCTTGGATAAACTTCACCTGATCCTCGCTCGGATGCCCACTAAATTCCGGCAGTTTCTTGTAGTAAAGATCATCAATATCATAATTCCTCATTGCAGGGCTTATCGGAATGGCCGGTCCAGGAACAGGAAAATCAAATGGATTTTACCATTGTTTGACTAACGATTTATATCCTCGACTTCTCGACATTTTTTTATTTTAAAATTATTTTTATATATATTTTTTATTATTTTTCTAAAATTTAATAAAAACTGTTTTTTTTTTTTGGTTTTCGAAAATTTAAAAATGATTTTTTTTAATTTTTAATTATTTTGGATTTTTAATTTTTTTTAATTATTTATTTATTTTGAATTTTTGATTTTTTTTAATTTAAAAAAAATTTCGGACGTTAAATCTAGGCTTCAAGGGATGTACCTTGCATACACAACACTCAACGCAAAAGATTAAACATACAAGATAAACGAAAAAAAAAATCCCAAATCAAATAAAATATTAAAGATAAACGCTGCAAATAAATATAAAAATAGATCACGAAGGGCAAACACAAAATTCACAACCTATTTAGCTTCCCCCTGCAACGGCGCCAAAACTTTGATTCGAACTTTATGCACCTACTTTTATTAAATTTGTCAATTTTAAAAAGCTCGCCCGCAAGACTACGGGATCGCGTGTAGGTTGATAAGTTGACTCTAGTCGATCTCTCGAGGAAAGCTCGATTCGGAAGTTTGTTTTGCGTTTGCGTTTCACGAATAAGAAAATAAGAAAAATAACACACGAACGGAATTTTTTTTATTTTTTTTTTAAACTAAAGATTAACTAAACTAATTAAATCTAAGAATTATCTAAGTTAGGACCTAATTAATTAAAACTAGAAATTATTTAAATTAAGAATTAATTATCTAAGATCTAATATTAATTTACTATAAATTAATTAATTAAAAGACTTTTAAAACGATTTAAGAAAACTAGGGTTCTAGAGCTTCGATTCGTCTCCACGATCTCTTGGAATAACCCAATTGATGGCTCACAACAAATCAAGGCTCTATACCCATTAGATCTAGCCTACGATCATAAACACAATCAACATCTCAATCTCAAAGTAATCAAAAGCACAACTCGTCGTGGAAGCAATAATTATTAATTAAACTAATTGAAAGCATGCGACTAAATTAAAGAGCGTAGAAAATAAAAACTTACTAATTAAATGGGAGGAATTAACAGCGTTTCGGTGACAAGATCTTGAATCTAAATTATCTAAACTATCTATTCTAATCTAAAATCTAAGAATTTAAAATTAAGAAATTTAAAGAGTAACTAAGGAAATAGAAGGGCACTTGTTGGGGTTGTCAGCCCCCAAAAGGCCTTGGAACCCTAGGAATATGATTATGTATGTAAAAATCCAAAATACATAGGATATTTATAGTTTTTCCATGTCTTGGGGCACAATAAATCACAAAAACGTGTTTCCAGCGGGTTGGCGTCGACGGGCGTCGACCGACGCATGTCGGATCGACGCTGACAAAGACTTTCTATGCTGACACTGGGTAACCAGTGTCAATCAGCATACCCAGTGTCGGAGGGGCGTCGGTCGACGCGAGTAGCTCTCGGCATCGACGTGGGCAGCTCTCGACAGCCAGTGTCGACAGGACTCGAACACTGGGTAACCCAATGTGAGCTTAAATACTTCAAATCGCGGCCCTTTTTGTTGAAACTCCACTCGTAGGCCCATTCTTGACTACGTCCAAACCAAAATATTTTAAAATACCTAAAATAAACATAATATTACTTAATTATGATTAAAATACGGTAAAATAAGCTGGAGATAAGAAAATATAAAAATGTGCTCAATCTATCCAACTTATACCGAAAACAATAAGAAAAACTAACTAAAAGACTAATAAAAATCAAAACAAATCCGCGCTAATCAGTTTTAGGGCCTAGGAGAAAGCCAGTTTCTACCGGAAAGTTCCATAATCACCTAGTCGAAGAGGTCAGTCTTTTTGTCACCATTTTTATTACAACACAAGATCTTTTTGCACCAAAAAATAGACCCAATGAATTCAAATTATATATGAGACCGAAAAATAAAAATACATGCAAGTTATACAGATGTTGTGACTGATGATAGAAGTGGTTGTCACAACATCAAAACCCAACATGGACTAGACAATGCACATACCAAGATCTCTTCTTAAACGAGAGAAGGTCTCGTAATCTAATGCCTTTGTGAAGATGCCAGCCAATTGATTGTTTGTCCCTACATGCTCAAGACTCACTATTTTCTTCTCAACCAAGTCTCGGATAAAATGATACCTTATGTCAATGTATTTTATGCGAGAGTGCTGAACGGAATTCTTTAAGATATCTATGGCACTCGTATTGTCACAAAGTATGATCAGAACACTACTATGGAGACCGTAGTCTTCAATTATCTGGTTCATCCACAAAGGTTGCTTACACGCACTTCCAGCTGCGATATATTCAGCTTCTGCTGTAGAGAGGGATATACAGTTTTGTTTCTTGCTGTACCACGAGACCAGGTTACTACCCAAGAAGAAACAGCCTTCATTAGTACTATTCCTATCTACGACATCACCTGCCTAGTCCGAATCAGTGTAACCAACAAGTTCATTACACGTATCTTTGGTATACCAAATCCCTAGATCACTTGTCCCAGCCACATATTTGATTATTCTTTTTACATCTTTTAAATGGGACTCCTTGGGGTTCGATTAGTACCTGGCACAAAGACATACACTGCACACTATATCAGGTCTGCAAGCAGTCAAATATAGAAGACTACCTATCTTACTCCTGTAAATGGTGTTGTCAACACTGATCCCAACATCATCTCTCGAAAATTTATTGGTTTTACCCAATGGTGTTTTCTTATGCTTATCATTCTCTAACCCAAATTCTTTTACAATATTTTTAGCATATTTGGTTTGAGATAGAAAAATACCATCATCAAGCTGCTTAATTTATAAACCAAGAAAATACGAAAGGTTACCTTCCATGCTCATTTCGGATGTATCTGACATCCGAGCTATGAAATCCTTCACCATCTATTCACTAGTGGATCCAAAAACAATATCAACCACATAAATTTGAACAATAAGAATGTGCTTGTTGGATTTGAGGAGAAACAAGGTTTTGTCAACTTCACCTCGTCTAAAGTTTAAAAATATTAAATGTTGAGTCAATCTCTCATACCAAGCTCTTGAAGATTATTTTAAACCATACGCCGCCTTTTTTTAATTTAAAACAAAATTGGGTTTGTGAGGATCAACAAACCCTTTAGATTGCTCTACATATACTTCTTCACTCAAAACACCATTCAAGAAAGCACTCTTAATGTCCATTTGATGCAGTGATATTTTCAAATGACAAGCAACAGCAACAAGGAGTCTTACCAATTTTATACGTGCAACCGGCGCAAAAGTTTCATCAAAATCAATCCCCTCAATATGAGTATATCCTTGTGCGACGAGCCTTGCCTTATTTCGAATAATGTTTCCTACTTCATCAGTTTTCTTCTTGAAGATCCACTTAGTGCCAGTGACATGTGTGTTTGCAGGGCGTGGAACCAAGTCCCAAATATCGTTCTTGGCAAATTGGTCCAGCTTTTTCTAAATAGCTTTAATCCAGAACTCATTCTTTAGAGCCTCTTCCACACGCTTTGGTTCTGTAGTTGCAAGAAATAGAGACTCTCATATTCGAGAGCAGTTAGTTGACAGACACATATATCTTACCATTTCTTTGAAATTTATCTGTCATTTTCTTGTGCTTCTCTCATCAAGATCTCCGATGATCTGACCTGTTGGATGATTCCTTTGAACTCTTGAAGGAATGTCCCTCTGGTACAGGTCAATTTGAGTATCCGGGTCTTCCTCAGCTGAGTCTGAATCTGATTCAGGAGCCTCTGGAGTTGGTGTTAGAACTGATGATGGGTCCTCAGTCCCAACAGTGCCTACTCCTTCAGGAGGTGGTGTTAGGTTTGGTCACATGTCACCAGACCTGTCATCACCTGTAACTTCAGTCTCTGTACCTACATTATCATGTAAGCCATCCACAACATATTGAGGAGTCTGATCATACACCAGATCATTGTCCTCAGTTGGTCTAACACCACTAATCAAGTCATCGAATTTCACATTAACGGACTCCATCATGCAACGTGTTCTAAGGTTAAATAGCCTGTAAGCATGACTGTTCTGGGAATATTCCATGAAAATGCATTCATCACTTTTTGGGTCCAGTTTAGAGAGATGCATTCTATCATTCAGAACATAACAAACACACCCAAAGACATGGAAATAGCTCAAATTAGGATTTTTTTTTCCCAACAACAATTCGTAGGGTGTAACATGTGACCCGGGTCTAAAATACACCCTATTGATTGTGTGGAAAGCAGTATTCATTGCTTCTGCCAAAAATCGTTTTGCAATTACATTTGAAATAAGCATGGTTCAAGTCATCTCCGCAAGAGATCTATTTTTTCTTTCGACTATACCATTCTATTTGGGGGGGGGGGGGGGGGGGGGGGTAATAGGTGAGGAAAAATCATGAGTTATTCCTTCCTTTGAACAATAGTTTGAGAAGATTCATTTTCAAATTCTTTTTCGTGATCATACCTGATCCTACCTATGTTCACACCAAAACGCACGCACAACTTTTTTGCAAGTTTTTTAAAACTTTGAAAAGCTTCAGATTTCTCCCTTAAAAACTCAACCCAAGGAAATCTAGAAAAATCATTAACTACAACTAGAACATATCTTTTACCTCCAAGGCTTTCCACCTCCAGTGGTCCCATGAGGTCCATGTGCATGAGTTCAAAACAATTTGAAGTGGAGAGACTCTAAACATGTGGGTGCAGTACCCTGACTTGTTTCCCCTTTTGGCATGCTTCACAAACTGGAATGATCTTTTTATTAAGCTTTGGTAGTCCATTTACAACTTCTTTTCTCACTAGCCTTTTCATCATCTTGTAGTTGACGTGTCCAAGCTTTTGATGCCATACCTCGGCATCGCTCAATTGAGACAGTTTGCAGAAAACATCGCCATTTATTTGATAACAATTATCTGAAGTTCTTTGACCAGTGAGAATGCTAGCATTTCCTTCATCATATACTTCACACTTTTCCCTTGTGAACTTAACACTAAAGCCTCCATCGCACAACTGACTAATGCTGATCAGGTTAGCATTCAGTCCTTCAATGAGTAACATGTTTTTGAGTTTTACAATTCCTGGAACATGGAGAGTTCCTTGTCCCACAATCTGACCGTTTGAGCCTCCACCATATTTCACTTTCCTACCTTTAAATTTCACAATATTCGAGAGAAGGTCTTCAGAACCGGTCATGTGCTTGGAGCATCCACTGTCAAAACACCACGCTCCTGGAATGTGAGATTTAAGAGAGGTATAGATCATGTTACATTTGATCTCTTCCTTCTTCATCCATACTTTTTTAACTTTGTTGTTGCCTCTGATGTTGGAATTGTGGAAACTATCATGAATCACAACATGTTGCCCTGTCCTCTGAAACTCACTTTTCTTTCCTGACTTCTGATTAGAGTAGATTTGTCCTTATTTTTATTAGCTTTTTAGTTCATTTTTCTATTTTTTTTTGGTATAAGTTGGATGATTTAAGCATAATTCCGTATTTTTATAGTTCTGACTTATTTTACCGTATTTTAATCGTAATTGATGCAAATAGGTGATATTTCATTGTTTTCACCTTACAGCTAAGTAACCAAAAGAGTTCAGCGCGTAATAGACGAAGTTCGATGTTCAAGAATAGGAGAACGAGCTTTCCGGTGAAACAAGTAGCAAAAGATCGAGAAACAGAGACAGCCGCTCTGTCGCGTCGACTGACGCGACCGTCGACACTCCGTCGACGCGAGCCATGATCCGCGTCAGTCGATGCAAGGCCGATGCACTGCCAACGCTACATTTTGAAGCGTCGATTGAAAGGGCGTCAGTCGACGCAACGTCGACGCAACATTCTGAAGCGTCGACCGAAGGGGCGTTAGTCAACGCATGGTCGATGCAATTCTCTGAAGCGTCGATCCATGACCGTGTCAGTAGACACACCCACCCAGCCGACGCGCACACCGAGGCAGCACTGACACCGAGCACCAGCGCGCGTCAGTCGATGCACCGTCGACGCGACAGCCCTGAATTTGGATTTTAGGGTTTCTTGTGCGCCAAGACTTGCAATATCTATATAAACCCTCCATATTTCGGATTTTGAGGGGGAGACACAACTACCTATGGTTCCTTAGCTTACAATAACAATAATCCCACATCTCATAACGAGATTTGAAGACGGAGATCAAGGATCGAAGAACAACGCGTCCAAAATATCAAATTCGCATTCGGGATTCAATCTTCGCCCAAGATCGACGTGAAACTCCGGAATAGCTGGAGCTTTTTACTTATTTTCTTAGTTCCAATAAGTACTCTAAACTCTTAGTTAATTTCGTAGTTAATTTCTTAGTTAATTCTAGTTTTAATAATTAGTTTAATCGTTTCATGCTTGAGTATTGGATATTGGATTACTTTAGTTTATTTATGCGATTGATTTATGCTTAGTTATTCGTTCTTAGATTCATATGATACATTGCTTAGTGATAATTTCTTATGTTCATGCTCTTAGATTCGTTAATTAGGTTTAGTTCATGGTTGCGTTTTATTGATAATTTAGTTATTGCT
>BMAC01000883.1:0-33261 GCA_014905375.1 Phtheirospermum japonicum | reverse complement strand
AAGAGTTCAGCGCGTAATAGACGAAGTTCGATGTTCAAGAATAGGAGAACGAGCTTTCCGGTGAAACAAGTAGCAAAAGATCGAGAAACAGAGACAGCCGCTCTGTCGCGTCGACTGACGCGACCGTCGACACTCCGTCGACGCGAGCCATGATCCGCGTCAGTCGATGCAAGGCCGATGCACTGCCAACGCTACATTTTGAAGCGTCGATTGAAAGGGCGTCAGTCGACGCAACGTCGACGCAACATTCTGAAGCGTCGACCGAAGGGGCGTTAGTCAACGCATGGTCGATGCAATTCTCTGAAGCGTCGATCCATGACCGTGTCAGTAGACACACCCACCCAGCCGACGCGCACACCGAGGCAGCACTGACACCGAGCACCAGCGCGCGTCAGTCGATGCACCGTCGACGCGACAGCCCTGAATTTGGATTTTAGGGTTTCTTGTGCGCCAAGACTTGCAATATCTATATAAACCCTCCATATTTCGGATTTTGAGGGGGAGACACAACTACCTATGGTTCCTTAGCTTACAATAACAATAATCCCACATCTCATAACGAGATTTGAAGACGGAGATCAAGGATCGAAGAACAACGCGTCCAAAATATCAAATTCGCATTCGGGATTCAATCTTCGCCCAAGATCGACGTGAAACTCCGGAATAGCTGGAGCTTTTTACTTATTTTCTTAGTTCCAATAAGTACTCTAAACTCTTAGTTAATTTCGTAGTTAATTTCTTAGTTAATTCTAGTTTTAATAATTAGTTTAATCGTTTCATGCTTGAGTATTGGATATTGGATTACTTTAGTTTATTMATGCGATTGATTTATGCTTAGTTATTCGTTCTTAGATTCATATGATACATTTCTTAGTGATAATTTCTTATGTTCATGCTCTTAGATTCGTTAATTAGGTTTAGTTCATGGTTGCGTTTTATTGATAATTTAGTTATTGCTCGTAGTTGATAGTATAGTTTAGAACAATTAGTTTAAATATACTTAGTTTAATTACTGCTTTAGTTCATAATGATCAATTCAATCTCTTTAAAACCCCAAATATACATGTATTTTATTTCTATTCGTAATTGAGAAAAACATCCGAAAGACCGAATAGTTGTTTTCTCGAGAGATACGACTCGAGTCAAACATATCACCCTACAAGTACCTCGTACTCTTGCGAGCAAACTGATTTGCTTTTAAATTAATTTAGTAAAAAGGGGTGCACAAAAGTTTGGATCAAATTCTTCTAGCAAAAGGACGAATATGACCAGCCTCTCCACAATGATGACAGACATACTGTCTTCTTCTCTTTTTGTGATGATTGGTTGTCTTTAGTTCTTGGTCAGCTTGTAGTACTTCCTGCTCAGGTTTGTAGCCAATCCTATGTTTTGAGGACTCTGGGAATGACATTCCCAGAATTTCATATAGCTTTGCAGTTACCTTGTTGAGGTTTGAGAGAGTGTTTTGAGCCTTCTTTAAATCGGCTTTCACTCGTTCTAATTCCGAGACTTTCCTTGTGATGGCTGATTCCAGACAAAAGATTATATTCAGCTGATCCTCCTTCTCATGGGTTAGCTTTTCAACTTTGATCACGAGAGCTTTTACTTTTAGGACCTGATTTCCCTAGTTTGCAAACAGTTTGTCATACTCCATGCACAGCTTCTTATACTCGTCAGATGTTTCCTCAACATCTGCATTCAGACACAAGATGTTGGAATTGATGTTACCAACTCGTATGTCGTCATCCCAGACAACATTAGCAAGTGCAGAAACTGACTTAGGTGAGTCGGAGTCATCTTCATCTTCATCAAACTCCTTTGAAATCAGGCTCTTTTTCCTCAATGTGTTAGCACATTCATTTTTGTAATGTCCCTATCCTTTGCACTCGTGGCATTGAACTTCACTGATAGGTTTAAGCGAATTCGATTTCCTGGACTCAGACGATGAGTGCTGAAAATTAGAGAGTTTTTGTCTAGACGATCTTGGAGGTGGGTTCTCTGATTTGAACTTTGGAAATGTGACTCCAATGTTATTTCTTCTTCTTAAATGTTTGTTGAATTTTTGAGTGAGCAGAGACACTTCTTCTTCTCCAAGAGTGGTATTCTAGATCTTATCCAGAAATCTCTCTAATCGATGACTTCACTGTCATCATCCGAGTTGACATTAGTATTGAGGGTAACGTTCTTCTCTTTTGAGTTGGAACCAAGATGTTCCATTTAGAATGTTTTGAGAGATCCAACTAGTTCATCAAAGTATAAATTGTCAGTGTCCTTTGATTCTTCGATGGCAACCACATTGACACTAAAATTCTTTGAGATGGATCTTAGTAATTTTCCAACAAGGCGTGAATTTGACACAGGCTCGCCAAGTTCTCCACATTCATTTGCAATCTCTGAAAGTCTCATGGCATAGTCCATGATTGACTCTTTTTCCTCCATCCTCACTACATTAAAGGTAGCAGTCAGCATTCTCAATCTTGACCTCTTCACACTTTGAGATCCTTCGCACACCCTCTGCAATGCATCCCATGCATCCTTTGCTGACTCGCACTTGCTGATCACTTTGTAGTAGTTCGAGTCGACATATCCACAAAGGGTGTTGATTCACTTGGAGTTCTAGTTTAAATATTCAACCTCATCAGCAGTCCAGTCTGTTTCTGTTAAGAGTAACACAACCAATATAAAACCAAAAAATAACAGGAGAACAGCAATCAGATAGCAGAAAACGAGTGGGAAAAAGTGCTTAACTATTATCCCTCAAAATCAGTTCGAATCAGTCTTAACCGGACCCTTTTTACAAGTTCTCGACCTTTAAATACAAGCTTTCTCTCTCTAAAGCTCTCTATGTTTCTCTCCCAAAAAAAATTGGGGATCTTTCTCTCTCTCTTGGAGAGGCTATTTATAGTTTTCCATTGAAACCCTAATTAGACACCTGCCACTCTCCTATTGGTCCTCAAAGATTTCTGCTCACGTGTCCACCGCCTCAATGCCGAACTCAGACATTTTCCACCGACTTGATCCGACCTCAACCATTATTCTCGCAAGCCGAATTCGGAGACGTCGACCTAACACCTCAGCTCGGCATGTTGAGATCGTCGACTGGTCGGAGGCAAAACTGGCTCAGGCTGCGCACCCCTTGGAGGAGCTCGCCCTGCTCGGCACCTTCCCTCTTGGCACCCCCGGGCGGAAGTACTTGGGGTGTGGCACGGACAGCCTGCTGTTCCCGGGAGAGGCCCTGCTCGGCAGGGTGGCCGAGCTCAACCTGCTCAGCACTTCTATGCTCGGCACCCCCAACGAGTGTATTCGGCGGGTAGCGTAGAGTGCCTGGAATCCCCGGAAGAGACCTTGATTGGCATAGTGGCCGAGCTCAACCTGCTCGGCACTTTCCTAGCCGGCACACCCGATTGGGAAATGCTTAGCTCTGCTCGGCGTGGGTGCTCGAGTCAGCTCAGCATCCTCAGTGCAGGAACTCGGCAGGAGACCTAGACCGCTCACCGCCTGCTCGTTGTGGGTGTTCGTGTCTGCTCGGCACCCTTAACGCGGGCACCCGACAGAGTGGCCAGCTCTGCTCGGCGTTAGCGCTCGGGTCTGCTTGGCATCATTGGCGTGGATACTCAGCAGGGGTCGTAGACCGCTCGCCGCCTGCTCGGTGGGGGTGTTCGTGTCTGCTCGGCACCCTTAACGTGGTCACCCGGCAGGGTGGCTGGCTCTGCTCGGCGTTGACTCTCGGGTCTACTCGGCATCCTCAGCGTGGATACTCGGCAGGGGTCGTAGGCCATCCAGCACATGCTCGATGCCTTCAGCGCTTGGCCACTTTTCCCGGTCATCTCAATTGGTTCGGCTCAGATCTGCCTCGAGGTGATAGCGACCGTCAACAAGCCCCTGAGCACGGAGTTAGACGCGTGTGTTCGAGTTCGGGATCATTAAATCATGGTTGTCCGTAGGAACCGAGCTGACCTAGGTACGGGGTGCCTTCTCTCTTCAACCTGGTCCCACTTGCAGTTTGACCATCTCGTTCTCCATGACGGAAGCTTTTTCAGGTACCTTTGTAAGCTTTTGCAAGTCTTGTCTTTTTATGTTTTTAGACTATTATGTCACATGACCACTTTCCCTTCCTTATACCCGCATCTTCTTCCTTTCTTTCTCCATTTTCATTGTGCAACTTCTTTCTTCCTCAGCTTCTTCTTGTCTTTTCAAAATATTTTTTGAAGAAAACTTGCTTGTGTTCTAGCTTTGTGACACCCTATTCGGTCCATTTCACTCTGCCTTTGCCCAGTTCTCCTCGGATTTTTCTTGTCAAAGGTAATATCTCTTTTTTTTCTTCCCTTTTCTTGAACCTTTTCCATGTCTAGTAGCCCGGGTTACTCTCCAGAGAGTTCTCGGGGGTTCGAGGGGAATGGTTTGGGCGGCGACCAACTTGGGTTTCAGTCGGACACGTACCCCAGGTCTGGGTTCGACCAATACGGGAGCTTTGGTGCTGGGGAAATTTTTGGTCAAGGGCGACCCTTCGCATTCGAGCAATTTTCAAGTGAAGATTTCCAGCTCAGTGGTTATTCCCAATTCGGCCACTCTCAATCTTTCGGACCTGGTGACTAGTTCGGTCAGGGCTGCCACTTCGGTCCTAGGAGCGGGTCTTTTCTAGAGTAACAACATGGTTTGAGCGACCATCCCGAAGGTGGCGTGGTTGGCGTATCGGCTCGGATGTCGAGTTTGAGCTCGGACCGAACCGGCGCAGCCAGCGAGGACTTAAGGGTCGGCCTAACCGATCTTGAGCCCCTGGACGACCTCTCTGGCCCGCATGAAGATGATATTCGGCGGCCACCACAGGCCAAAAAATCCCGGAGGCCCAAGGCCGGAGTGAGGTCGGCGACTCCCAAGACCTTCGCTTCCTGGTCTGACCAGCCCGGGCGAGCGTACCCCGGTCGGTCATTGGAAAAGGACCCCCCCCCCCCCCCCCCCCCCGTGGCGTGTGGGGTGCCCGGGTTTGTCCATCTATTCCTTCCTTATGATGCCGAGCAAATACACTGTCCGCCGGCCTCCTGTACTACCATGTTTACGGACAGCCTACAATTTTGTGTTTCGTTCCCGCTCCCCCGACTCTTGATGGATATTTTTATTGACTTAGGGCTGCCCCTCTTCCAGCTCCATCCATTGGTCGTGGCTCGAATTCTGGCTTGTTTGTGCTTTTCAAACGCAACGACTGTCCAGCTCCCACCTTTGAGGAGCTTCGGTGGCTCTAACTTTACAAGGCTGCGGGCGGGGTTGATTCCAATTTTTACTATAACTCAGTTCACTCCGGCACCTTCAAGAACCTCGTGACTGGGCTCCCCGACTCTCTCCAGGATTGGAAATCTCGTTGGTTCGATGTCGGGGGGGATTGTCAAACAAGGAACCCCGATGGCTCGCTCCATTCTCCCCCCAACTCTTTTACAAAATTCGGTTAGTATAATGTTAGCACTTGTTTCTTTTTTTGGTCTAATCCTTATTGTTTGTTCCTCTTTTCAGCGTATCATCGTCCGGAGGACCCTAGCGAGGAGTTTCTCGCTCGTCTGTTTGCTATTTTGGATTCTGGCCCGGAGCATAGGCATCACAGGGTACTTCTCACGAAAGCCAAACTTCGAAAGGCTGGACTCAGGGATTCTCCTCTCCGATCCCAGCTTGGACCAACCATTCTTGGTAAGTGAATTTTGCATGTTAATTTTGTCCTCGATCAAGTGTGAGTCGTTCGTCCCTTTGTGAACTTGGCGTTTGAATTTTCTAGTTGGTATTTTGCGTTTAAGACGTTAGATTCTCTGTTCGGCATTTTTTATTTGGCAAAATTGCTCGTTATCTCTTGATGTCGGTGTTAATGTCAGTCGGTGCGGCCGAGTCGATCTCGACAGATTGGCAGCTTCTGCTCGGCAGAGCCGCCCATCACTTTGGCGTAGGTGCTCGTGTCGTCCTATGTTGCCGAGCCGACTTGGGCAACTCAGCGGTTTTTTGCTCGGCAGGGCCGCCCGTCACTTCGGCGTCGGCGCCCATGTCGGCCTGTGTTGCCGAGACGAGCTTGGTAGTTCGGCAGTTTTCTGCTTGGCAGGGCCGCCCGTCACTTCGGCATCGGCGCTTGTGTCGGCCTGTGTTGCCGAGCCAAACTCGGCAGCTCGGAGGTTTCTGCTCGTCAGTTTTTTGCGCTCGGTTGTGTTATGTCAGTGTTTAGATTGTAGTTTTTATTTGTATTTTTCTGAGTTCCACTTTTTATGTTTGCAGTGTATTACCCTTACTTTGACAAAAGCATGTCTCTCTCTGCACTCGACTGTGCAGCCAAGTTCTTGGAGCTGAACTCTAAGAAGCCAGCAAAGAGGCCGGCGGCTACTGGCGGCAGAAAAAAGAAGAAAACTAGCTCGTCAGCCCCGTCTGCTCCTCCGGAGTCCTTCTCGGCTCCTCAGGTTGGTGAAGGGAGCTCTCATCAGGAGCCCATCACTGTTGAGCACGAAGAGATTGTGTTTGGCGGTCCCTGTCCTCAGCGTACCCATCCCAAGTATGACTATTCGGGGTGTTATGCTCCCAACGCGGCCGGTGGGTCTATTGGAGGGCATCCCTTTTTTGAGTTCTCGGATAGCATCGCTTGCAACTGGGGGCCGAGCCTGGATGGTTGGGTGTCTGGCTTCAATGGGGAAAGTCAACTGGGGTTCTCAGAGGCGAACCTTTGTCAGGACTTCGCCTCGATGCAACTAGCTCGGCAGAGTTTTTCTGACCTCCAAATGGACCATGCCCGTCTCCAGGGGGACTTCGCTGCTTTTCAGGAGATGCACAATCAGTGCACGCAACTCATCCTCGACCGCGACTCCTGTATGGCACGAGATAAGAAGGTGGAGCAGTCCGTCGAGGCGGCTCTGAGCGCAACTCAATGGACTTTGTCCACTCTGGATGACTAGAAGACCCAGCACGCTGAGCTGGTCCAGAGGCACTCCGAGATAGTGACTACCCGTGCTCAAGGGGAGGAAGCTGCGTTCGAGAGGGGAAGACTATCGGCGCCGAGGAGTACCGAACTGAGACTCTTGGGCCAATGATGAGCGCCTCGTACATATCTACTATACATGAGGCCCTCCAAATGCTGAAGAATGGGGCTTCTATTCCTGATTTTGAGAAACACATTGCTGAAAAAATGGTGGAGTTTGGCATGGGGGGTGGTGAGGCCGACATGGACGCTGATGGTGAGGAGCAGGAAGATGGCGATGACGATGAGGATGGCGAGGATTGATTTGCACTCCTTCTGACTTGATGTTTTCTGTATTTTTATGGTGTGTCACTTTTGGGCGGCCCAAATTGATGTTTCTGAACATTTTCGAACTTGAATTTGAATCGGCTTCTTCTGGCCGGCTTTTCCTCTTTAATCGTTCTACACTTGGGTTTTTTTTTTTGTTGTTTGCTTTCCTTTTTTGATTTTGATGATCTAAATATGCATGCATATTGCCTTTTTTTTGTATGATGATGATTCGGGCTGGAAAACTTGTTTCCGATGAGCTTTGATTTTTCAAAAACTTGCTCTTTTTTACGTGTCGAGTCGACTTGAGTTCGACTCTTTTTTAGCTAGGCACGTTGAGCTCAAATTTTTGAAAACTTGCTCTTTTTTACGTGTCGAGCTGACTTGAGTTTGACTCTTTTTGAGCTCGGCACGTTGAGTTTGGATTTTTGAAAACTTGCTCTTTTTTACGTGTCGAGCTAATTTGAGTTTGGCTCTTTTTGAGCTCGACACATTGAGCTCGGATTTTTGAAAACTTGCTCTTATTTATGTGTCGAGCGATTTGAGGTTTGACTCTTTTTGAGCTCGGCACGTTGAGCTCGGATTTTTTGAAAACTTACTCTTTTTTACGTGTCGAGCTGATTTGAGTTTGACTCTTTTTGAGCTCAGCACGTTGAGCTCGGATTTTTTGAAAACTTGTCTTTACGTGTCGAGCTAATTTGAGTTTGACTTTTTTGAGCTCGGCACGTTGAGCTCGGATTTTTTGAAAACTTGCTCTTTTTTACGTGTCGAGCTAATTTGAGTTGGACTCTTTTTGAGCTCGGTGCGTTGAGCTCGGATATTTGAAAACTTGCTCTTTTTTACGTGTCGAGCTAATTTGAGTTTAACTCTTTTTGAACTCGGCACGTTGAGCTCGGATTTTTTGAAAAATTACTCTTTTTTACGTGTCGAGATGATTTGAGTTTGACTCTTTTTTAGCTCGGCACGTTGAGCTCGGATTTTTGAAAAATTGCTCTTTTTTACGTGTCGAGCTAATTTGAGTTTGACTCTTTTTGAGCTCGGCACGTTGAGCTCGGATTTTTTGAAAACTTGCTCTTTTTTATGTGTTGAGCTAATTTGAGTTTGACTCTTTTTGTGCTCGGCACGTCGAGCTCGGGTTTTTTGAAAACTTGCTCTTTTTTACGTGTCGAGCTAATTTGAGTTTGACTCTTTTTTAGCTCGGCATCTTGATCTCGGATTTTAGTTTTGCTCTTAGCGAGCATAGTGTTACGATGGGGTTTTCAATAGTGAGATCGACCTGGTGAGGTCGATCTATCACTCTTGTTTGGTTTTGGGGCTTGGAAGCCCCTTGCTTTTGTCGATCTGTGCTCTCAACGAATAATGAAAAATGAAACTTTATTGATAATATTTCTTAAGGTATACAACATTCCAAGGGTGTGCAAATTTCTTTTCGTCTAGGTATTCTAGGTGGTAAGCCCCATGTTGGAGGATTTCTGATACTCTGAATGGTCCCTCCCATTTTGGTTTGAGGGAACCTTGATTCGGTCCGAAAACGCGTTTGACGACTAGGTCACCGACTTTGAAGGTTCTGGCCTTCACTTTTGAGTTGTAGTAGCATTTCTCTTACTCGAAGTGTGCTACTCGGTAAGATGGTGTGCCGATCTCAACTGGTATGACCGCTTTTGATCCAAAGGCCAGTGAGGATGGGGTTTCATCAGTAGATGAGCGTTATGTTGTTCTGTATGACCATAAGACACCGGGTAGCTCCTCTGTCCAGCTGCCTTTCAGATCTTCCAATTTCTTTTTTAGTGTGTATTTGAAGATTTTATTGACCTCTTTGACTTGTCCATTCGATTGAGGGTAGTATGGTGTGGAGAAATTGTATTTGATATTCAGCTCCCCACAAAATGCCTTGAACCTCTTGCTGTCGAACTGCTTGCCATTGTCTGATACTATTGAGAGCGGCACTCCGAATCTACATATGATTGATTTCCAGACAAAATTGATGATTTTATGGTCAGTTATGGATGCCAGCGGTTCAGCTTCTTCCCATTTGGTAAAGTAATCCACCGCAACTACCGCGTATTTTACTCCTCCTTTGCCCTTCGGTAGTGGACCGATCAGGTCAATTCTCCATTTAGCGAACGGGCATGGCGAGTATATGGAATTGAGGGTTTCTGGGGGAGAGTTGATCTGGGGTGCAAACACTTGGCATATTTCGCACTTTCTGACCTTCTCTATCGCGTCCTTTTTCAAGGTTGGCCAATAGTAACCCTGTCGGATGAGCTTGTGAGCCAGTGATTGTCCTCCAGCGTGGTTTCCACAAATGCCCTCATTTACTTCTCTTAACGCGTATTCAGCATCCTGTTCATTCAAGCAGCGGAGTAGGGGAATAGAATACCCCCTCTTGTACAATAGCCCGTCCACAATGGTGAATCGAGCTGACTTTATTCGTATTGACCGTGCTTCAGCTCGGTCTTCTGGGAGCACTCCTTCGTTCAGGTAAAGTAGGAATGGTTTCATCCAGCTCTCCTTTCTGTTCTGAAATTCCTCATTCTGTTCGGCTTGGCTAGCCGAATAGGCGGCGGAAGCATCAAGTGTTGTTGTTGAGTGGTGGCTGACCGTTACTGTATCCAGCTCCTCAACACCCAAGCTGGATGCTAGCTTGGCCAAAGAGCCTGCTGGGACATTATCATTTCGTGATACGTGGATGACCTCGGCTTCAAATTCATCTAGGCGAGCTTTAGTGAGCTCTAGGTACAGTGCCATTCTGGGCTCCTTGGTCTCATACTCCCCGTTGATCTGATTCACCACTAGTTTGGAGTCGCTCTGTATTTTCAAATTCCTGATCCCCATTGAGGCAGCTGTTTCGAGACCAGCTAGGAGTGCTTCATACTCAGCTTCATTATTAGTCAAAGGGAACTGGAAGCGTATAGCTGAGCAGAAAGGCTTCTTTTCAGGGCTCACCAGCACAATTCCAGCCCCAGCTCGGCCAGTTGTCGACGAGCCATCAACGTACATGCTCTACTGTTCAGCCTTTGCGGGGATTGACTCAACCGCAGGGGTAAACTCAGCTATGAAGTCAGCCAGAGCTTGCCCTTTGATGGTTGTTCTCGTTTCATAAGCTATGTCGAATTGTCCGAGCTCGATGGCCCATTTGATCATCCTTCCTGAAGTGTTAGGGCGGTGCATGATATGTTTTAAAGGGAAGCTCGTCAGTACAATTATCCTGTATTCCAAGAAGTATGGGCGTAACATTCGTGAGGAGGTGACGAGGGCGAAGGCTAGCTTTTCCATGGATGAGTATCTCAGCTAGGCGTCAAGTAGGGCGTGGCTCGTGTAATACACCGGATGTTGTCTGTGCTCGTCGGATCGAACGAGTGCCGAGCTGACTGCCGCCGTTGAGACAACTAAGTAGAGGTATAGAAGCTCTTCCTTTACTAGTTTTTGTAAGGTCGGCACACTTTCCATACACTTCTTCAGTTCTTCAAAGGCTGTCTGGCATTCTTCAGTCCATTTAAAGGTTCGGTTCTTCTTGATTGCTTCAAAAAAGGGTTTGCATTTATCCGTTGATCTGGATATGAAGCTATTAAGAGCGGCCATCTTTCCGGTTAAGCTTTGCACTTGTTTTATGCTTCGGGGAGGTTGCAGTTTGGTTATAACTCGGATT
Organism: Phtheirospermum japonicum; assembly: GCA_014905375.1. Classification (NCBI taxonomy): domain Eukaryota; kingdom Viridiplantae; phylum Streptophyta; class Magnoliopsida; order Lamiales; family Orobanchaceae; genus Phtheirospermum; species Phtheirospermum japonicum. Next base: position 22,369 of record BMAC01000883.1, on the reverse strand, counting down.
TTGTCCGGGTTGGCTTCAATGCCTCTCTGACTTACCATATAACCTAAAAATTTTCCAGAACCAACTCCAAAGGAGCATTTTTGGGGGTTTAACATCATTCGGTAAACATACAAAACTGAAAACATTTTATTGAGATCATCAATGTGATCGGTTGAGTACAAATACTTGACGAGCATGTCGTCTACATAGACTTCCATATTTTTTCCTATCATACTAGCAAACATTTTATTCACGAGGCGCTGATAGGTAGCCCCTGCATTCTTCAGGCCGAACGGCATCATGGTATAGCAGTAGAGACCTCTTGCCGAGTAGAACAACGTGTGCTCCTGGTCGCCCGAGTACATTGAGATCTGGTTGTACACGGAGTAGGCATCCATAAAGCTCATCAGCTCGTGTCCAGCGGTTGCGTCTACCATGTAGTCGATGTGCGGGAGTGGGTAGCTGTCCTTCGGGCATGCCTTGTTCAGATCAGAGAAGTCAATGCACAATCTCCATTGACCGATCTGCTTCTTGACGAGCACGGGGTTAGATACCCAGTCCGGGTACCTGACCTCGTGGATGAACTTATTATCCAAGAGCTTCACGACCTCTAACTCCAGTGCCTCGTACTGGTCCGGGCTGAGCTTACTCCTTTTCTGTATAACCGACCTGACATTCTTGTCAATGTTAAGTCGGTGGCAGGCTTGTTCTGGATCGATGCCCTACATGTCAGCGTGTATCCAGGCAAAGACGTCCTGGTTTGCTTTCAGAAAACTTATCAGCTCCGACTTGATGGGCTCTTTGAGGTCATGGTCGATCCGGAGTTGTTTGCTCGGGTCGAACTCATCAACCGCTATCTAGTCCAGCTCCTCGACCGGTTCCGCATGAATAGCCTTTCTCTTCAGACTCAGTTTTCGAGTATCCAGCTCGTCCTCCCAGACTTTCAGCTCGGATTTTTCAGTTCGGCAGACAATGGTTTCCAACTCCCACATTGGTTCTTTACCTGTTCGCCGACCTCTTTCTCTGCTCAGGTCGTCATCTCCCTGATCGGCTGAATTGAGCTCGGATTTATCGGTTCGTGTTCCCTGTTCTTTGTTCTATCTGGATTCATTGAGCTCGGCATTTTCTGTTAGGCACTGTTGCCCAGAGAGCTCTTTCTCCGTCATTTCCTTATTCTGTTCGATTTGGCTGAGCTCGTCATCTTTGCTGGTGTCCTGAATAGAGCTCGGTCTTTTCTCTACTTCTTTTTCTGTGAACTCGGCCGCCTTTTTTGAGCTCATCACATCCTTATTTCCTGGCTCTTCGCTTGCTCCCTCAGTCGGTTCTTCACTCGCTTTCATCTTCTCAACCACATTTATCTGCTTCGGTCTGATTGACCAGCTGCATTCCCGAGCAGCTACTTGATCTCCTCGGTGTTCGCACTCACCTAAGATGCCTGGGAATTTGATCGAGTAATGGTAGACTGACATTGCACTTTTGAGGTCATAAAGAGCTGGTTTGACGATGACGGCATTGTAATCACTCGGGACATCAATCACTTTGAAGGTTGTGAGTATGGTCCTTTTTTCTTCCCCTGTGCCGAATTCCACAGATAGTTTCACTTGGAAGAGAGTCTGCACGTAGCCTCTACTGATTCCTCTGATCCTGTCCTCACACGGCTCTATGTATTCCTTTGGTACTCTCATTCTTCAGAAGGCTGGCAAGTAGATTATGCTTGCGTATGCACCGGGGTCTACGAAGACTCAATGCGTTCGAATCCCTAGAATGGGCACGGTGATAACGAGAGCGTCCGAGTGGGGGTGATCCAGTGGGGCTGCATCTGATTCGTGAAAAGTAAAGGATGACACAAGCTTGTCCTCCTCCTCGATCTGGTCGAAAAAATGAAAGACGTCGGACCTCATGACTTTTATCTTTTGAGTCGAGTTCATTGCCTCCCTGATCAAGGTCTTCCTTTTTCTATTTGACATCGCTTCCTCTGCTCAGCTGGTGTTAGCGAAAGTCAGTATCTATCTTGGTGCCCCGGCCCCAGCAGCTGGGGGTGGAGGTGGTTGATGGTTACCTCTTCGCTCCTGTCTGGCTTGATGGTTCTTTGAGAATGGCAACAAGTTCCGGTCATCACAAACTTTGATCAGCGCGCGGACCAAGTCGTGGCACTCTTCTGTGTTGTGCCCAATTGACCCGTGATACCTGCAGAATCTCTTCTTGTCGAGCAGGGAGGGATCTTTCTTAATGAGTCGGGCTGGAGGGAGAATGTCCAGGTCTTTGATTCGTTCGAAAATCGTGGCGGCTGCCATTGAGTAGACCTCATTGTACTCGGCGAGGAGGTCAGTATGCTTTTCTTGAAGGAGTTTTTTCGTGGTCACTTGAGGATTCAGGTTCTTATCGCTTTGTCGGACAGGCTTGTGACTTTGTGGAAATGAAATGACCGGGGCGGCCATATTCTGTTCGGCTACGATCTGGGATGCATCCAGTGCAAGGAACTCCTGGAAAGTTTGAGGGTCCTGTTGGTTATTGATCCACTTGAAGAATGAGTTGTCAAACAATACGTTTTGAGCTAAAAGTGAGTAGAGCTTCATCACCGCAAGGCTGAGACTCTGAAACTTGTTTGTTAAATCGAGCTATATAGCTTTTCAGTGATTCATTCGGTTGCTAGACAATGGTGGAGATGGCTCTTTTCGATGCAACTGAGGCCTTGGACACCATGAAGTGCCCTCGGAATGAAGATCTCAACTATGGCCATGAACAGATAGAGTGACGTGGTAGCGATTGATATCATCTTAGCGGGGCTTTGTCCAATGTCATGGAGAACATTCGGCAACTGTATGTGTTAAACACGCCGAGCATGTCCATGTAGTTCTGGTAGTGACTCAAATGTGAGTCAGGGTCGCTGCTCCCCTTGTACAGAGCAATTGGGGGGATCTTCAGCTTTCCCTCTAGTGGTTCAGAGAGGATTTGTATAGACAGGGGGACTCGTCATCACATGCCGAGCTGATCACAACAGGTCGTGGGATCGGGTATGTGGGTCGAATCGGGGGAGTGATTTGCTTGGCTTCCAGTTCGGCGATTCTCTGCTTCAAATACTTCAGCTCGGACAACTCCTCGTTTGGCTTACGGGGGATACTCATGGCCACGCTCTTACTGTTAGCCGATTTCTCGGGATGGTCTTCCTGTGCTTTGCTAGCTGGCTTTCCGAGCCGAGCAAAGACGTTCTGGGGGGAGGAGAATGTGAGGCGACGCGCAATGGGAGGTCTCTCGGGCCAGCTCTTGGCATTCAGCTCGGTTTCCTCCTCTAGTCTTCTTTTCCTATTCTTCCTTGCTGCCTCTCGAACTGGGTCTGACTCTAATTGTCCTTCCTGAAGGTCGGCGTTCTCGGTATTGCCGACCAGAGCTTCTGGCGTCAAGATTGACTTTGCTTCCTTCTTCATCATCTTTTCGAGTTCCTTAGCAAAGGCAGGGTGCTGCATAAATTACCTTACTTGTTCCGTGTCGAGCTCATTTGGACCCGATTGCACCGTTTTCTCCTGGCGCTCCTTACCAGGATTTCTCCTTGAGCTTTCTGAAGGACTCATATTGACGAATAGGGTGAACAGAAACTCCTCTTTGTACTAATACAGTGAAGTGTTGAGGTTCAGCTCCTCACGAAAAAATGAAAATCGGGCAGAAGATAGAGAATGAAATTTGAAGTGCTGAGTGAGCAAGTGGGAATGCAGATCACAAGAGACCTTCCTCTAGCGCCATTTTGTTTATGTTAAGAGTAACACAACCAATATAAAACCAAAAAATAAAAGGAGAACAGCAATCGGATAGCAGAAAATGAGTGGGAAAAAGTGCTTAACTTTTATTCCTCAAAATCAGTTCGGATCGGCCTTAACCGGACTCTTTTTACAGGTTCTCGACCTCTAAATACAAGCTTTCTCTCTCTAAAGCTCTCTATGTTTCTCTCCCTAAAAATTGGGGATCTTTCTCTCTCTCTCTTGGAGAGGCTATTTATAGTATTTAATTGAAATCCTAATTAGACACCTGTCACTCTCTTATTGGTCCTCCAAGATTTCTGCTCACGTGTCCACCACCTCAATGCCGAACTCAGACATTTTCCACCGACTTGATTCGACCTCAACCATTATTCTCGCAAGACAAATCCGGAGATGTCGACCTAACACCTCAGCTCGGCATGTTGAGATCGTCGTCTGGTCGGAGGCGAACTGGCTCAGGCTGCGCACCCCTCGGAGGAGCTCGCCCTGCCCGGCACCTTCCTGCTCGGCACCCCCGGGCGGAAGTACTCGGGGTGTGGCACGGACCCCCTGACGTTCCAGAAGGTCAACCCGCTCGGACACTTCTCTGCTCGGCACCCCCGGACAAGAGTATTCGGCGGGTAGTGTAGAGTGCCTGGTGTCCCCGAAAGAGACCCTGCTCGGCAGGGCGAGCTCAACCTGCTCGGCACTTTCCTAGTCGGCACACCCGGGTGGGAAATGCTCGGCTCTGCTCGGCGTGGGTGCTCGAGTCAGCTCAGCATCCTCGGCACCCTTAACGCGGGGCACCCGGCAGGCTGGCCAGCTCTTCTCGGAGTTAGCGCTCGGGTCTGCTCGGCATTCTTGGCGTGGATACTCGGCAGGGATCGTAGACCGCTTGCCGCCTGCTCGGTGCGGGTGTTCGTGTCTACTCGGCACCCTTAACGCGGGCACCCGGCAGGGTGGCCGGCTCTGCTCGACGTTGGCGCTCGGGTCTGTTCGGCATCCTTGGCGTGGATACTTGGCAGGGGTCGTAGGCCATCCGGCACCTGCTCGGCGCCTTCGGCGCTTGGCCACTTTCCCGGTCAGCTCAATTGGTTCGGCTCAGATCCGCCTCAAGGTGACACCGACCATCAACACAGTCTATTCTTTCTTGGGGAAGGTTTCTCCATCAGCATCAGTAACTCGTGGTTTCTCCCATCCAATTAGAATGGTTCTCCACGCTCGTTCATCGATGTTCTTGATATGGCACCGCATTCTCTACTTGCAGAGAGAGTATTTCTGTCCATTGAGGATAGGAGGTCGCGGATTCCCATGAGCGTCTATAAGTCAATGAATCTACAAGAAAATTAAGGATCGAAATACTTAATGTAAAGTACACTGCTCTGGTGCCAATTGTAATTTTGTTGATCTATGATTTTGAAAAGAGAAGTTATGTCTCGTGATAAGTAACACCAGTCTTAACATCAACCATTTTGAGAAATGTGAACTTATAACTCCACAGGTGTTATGAGTGATGTTAAATAACACTAGTGATAACACCAGACTATGCAATATCAGAAAAACAGCGGAATAAAAATAAATAAACACACTTGTTAAACTTTTAGTCCGTAAGCAAACATACTTACGGACATGGGTATACAAACCCGAAAACTATATTACTTAACCGTTCAAAAACAATTACAAAATACTTAAGTAATATATGAAAAACAGATGTATCAACACATGATACACAAATATTTGTTGCTACGACCTGAACTGATCTTCTTCGTTGGTTACGCAACGTTGAAGATCTCTTGATTCGAACTTGTAGCTCCAAGTAGGTCTTGTGCTGTGTTCTGCTTCTCAGAGAATGTCCTGCGTTCTTTTTCCCAAAAGCCGTGTAGATTTGTGTTGATCTATTTTTCTTAAATAATCTAAACTCCTGGTGTTGATAAACAAGTTAAGCTAGAAATAAGAGAATTAAATAAAGACCTAAACTACCTTAGAAGATAAATCTAGAGTCCTAATAGATCAAAGTCCAAGAAAGGCAAACACACAAAATGGAATATTGTCGAGAATAATATCCTTAACAAAGCTTACGGTGCCTTCAAGTCACCATACTCCCACCTATTCCTACATTTACAGCCGTAGATCTTTTATTATAAAAACCTTGAAATTGATCTAATGGTTACTATTGAACTCCATAAAATGAGGAATGGTATCGTGAAAGCACCGTAAAAATTCCCCTTATTTTGCAGCTAGTGTGGTTTATGTTTGATTGATCATTAGTAGACTACATCTTATATTTTCTATCAACATTGTATTGAAGGCCATCTTATAAATATAAATTATATCCATTTTGTTTCAATTAAGTAACCTAGAAGTCAATACACATATTTTTTATATTTATTATTATATTTAAAATTAATATTCTCTTAAGCCAAAGTTGTAGTTAATATCACGTATATAGCTATTTGTGAGAAAAAAATTCTGATTTTACTTGCCTAGTTAAATAATCTCACAAATCCGTAACTAGCCTAGAAACAATCCCAACAAGCCCGAACTAACCCATCCAACCCATCATCAAAACTGAATAGCCTAGTCGTTGTTTATGTTGGGCTTATTGTGCCTTATATTGTTTTTTAAGATCGAAATCCGGCATCCAACCCATCATCAAGACCGTACCCAAGAACACAAAGGTGAGATATTTTGTTCATCAACTCATTTTCTTTGGTTATCTTCTTCTAATCTTCTTTTAAACTGATTTCTAAGTCTTGATCTTAAAATCTAAACTAACATGTAAGATATTAAAGTTGTTAAAAACAAATATCTTTAACAAACTAGAGCTCATTTGAGCGTCGATCCTGGGCGGCCCTGAGTATAGGCCTTGAGTATAGGCCTAGAGTGCCTGGGCTTAGGGCTCCCAAATTTGAGGGGCCCAAATTCAAATATATATATATAAAAGAAAAAAAATGATGATTCAAATATTAAAATATGAAAATTTATTTTTTTTTTTTATTTTTTTCGTGAAAGTTGAAATCCTGATTATTTATATTGTACTTTCATCTTTTGAAATTTGATTCTTCGTGTTTTTTATTTCAATTTCAAATCATTTTTATCTTAGTTTTTTCAATTTTTTTTTGTAATTATACTTTTAAATCATTCTAATCAACTTTTGATGTTTATAAATATGGAAATAAGTAGTTAACACTAATAAGATTATATTGTGTGATTTTTTTTATTCAAATGTATAAATAGTTAAATAATCTTGTCATTTGTTACAGGCTCTTATCATTCTTTTTAAAGAGATGAAATGAGTCACATTTTGCTTCAAAAAATACGAGAAAATTGATGTTTGAGTTCAAGATAATTTCGGCATTATTTACGGAAGTGCCAAATTTTCTTTCTTTTTAAAAAAAAAAATTGAATTCAAATTGAATCCCGATAATAATTTCGCCTAGAGCTCCCGCGAAGTCAGGGCCGGCCCTGCATCGATCCACCACCTTTGGTGTTCATCGACTAAAACACTTTGAATATACTGTAAAATACCTAAAAACATGTTTAAATCATCATCAACTAACTTGGATGATGAAAACCAAAACGAGGTTGATCGAGGAGATTGACATGAGCTTGAACGAGAGACGAGCGATTTGACAAACCCGGTTGATCATCTAGCCATTTAATCAAGGTGGGTTTCACTAAAACCTTTTCTAACACTAATATTCTTTCGAAATAAAATGTAAATATGCTACTGGAAATTCTTGATTCAATGATTTTGTATCACGAAAATTTGTTTTGATTTTGGGAACTTTATCCCATTTAATTATCGTCTTAACTCGAAATTTGATTTTTGTTGTGTGGATTGATAGATGATGTTATATGGTGTAGTGATCCTATTTTTTATGTTTAAATACTTGGATGAATGATAAGAGCTTGATATTGACTGTTGTATGTTGTGATTGTGTGTGAAATTAACTGTACTTGACCGGACCTTTAACTATTGGATTTTAGAAGTAATATCCTCAATTTAAATGACCAAATCTTGCTTGAATATTCTGGACTTGTGAACTAAAATCGAGCTTATTTTTATATTTTAAAGTGCTCATTAAAATTTGGAACCATTTGGATTTTGTTTGCCGACGAGAAATGTAAACTTTGTAAAAATCAGGACCAAATTGTAATTTTTGAAACACTCACTGCCCCGTGACGAAAAAATTATAATCTTGGCATTTTTTTTAATAACTAGTGCTTAACCCGTGCGATGCACGTAGCCAATTGAATGGATGATGTAAATTCATTCGATGTAAGTGTATTATTAATTTATTATGTAATATAATAACTTAAAATACTCAAGTCACGATTTGGTCAACACGTGTACATTTAAACAAAGGGCGTGTATATACGCACCTCATTTTATTTATTAGTTCACCCCACTTAAAATGTTATCACAAAAATGTCAATATTATCCTTAAAACCTACACCTCCAAATACTTCCTTCAACTCTCCACCATCACTCCAGCCGTCGCCCATCACTGTCACCCCTGCCATGGTTGTCATCTATTGAAAAATATAAACAAAACATGCACACAGAATACGTTGTCGCCGTCGTGCCATTGAAAAAAGAAAAAGAAAAAAAATGCCTTGAAAAAAGTCGTTCAAACCAAACTTTCGAACACAAATTATAGGTTTAAAAAATCGATCTGAACACAAAATACAACTGCGAAAAACTAATTCGTACACAAAACACATGTTCGAAAAATTGATCGGAACGCTCCCTTTAAGGCTCGTTCAAACTTTTTTTCAAACAACGTTGTATTCTTCGATCAAATAGTTCAAACACATGACATATGCTTAGTTTTACTTTAGTCGTACTTTGTTGTACGTTTTATTTCAGATATAGTGTATATCAATATAATCATACAATTATTAAATAAATCTTTAACCAATAAAAATATAATAGTTGTAATATAAATTCGAAAAAAAATATAAATTAACTAAATAAATACAAAAAACTGTATTTGGATTATAAATATATATTAATTAAATTAAAATTAAAAAATCCACAAAAGTCATATATATTTCAAATAATATAAAATAAATTCTAAACTATTTAAAATTAGATTAAAATATTATGAATTCTAAATAATTATTTAAAAATAAGAAAAAACAAAGAAATATTATAAAATAAAAAAATAAATCATAAAAGAATATGAAATATTTAAAATAGATTTTATATACAAATACTTATCAAATAATTTAAAAAAAATTATGAAGATAGTAATAGTTTAAATAATATAAAATAAATCTTATTTCACAATAATTCTATAGAATAAATTAAAAATAATTTAAATCCTAAATAATCATTTACTAAATTTTTAAAGTAACAAAACACACTTAAAATTTTATAAATAATAAAATAATCAAAAAAAATATGAATTTAGTTAAATAAATATATAACATATATATATTTAATTATAAATAGTTCTTAATAATTTCTAAAATGAAATAAATTATAAATATAAGTATAAATATTATTATAATAATATAAGTATGTAATTATTTCAAAATTAGATAAAAATATAATAAAATTATCATTAATTTCTAAATATTTATTTTAAAGACATTGAATGAATAAACTAGCGATAGTGATAAAGTAAATTAAATAAAATATATAAAAATTAATTTTAAATAATTTTTTATCTATTGAAAGTTTATATAAAACAATAACAAAGATCAAGAAGTTATGAAATATAATAAAATAAATCTTAATATTTTAAAATAAAAAATAATATACTTAATTAATATTATATTAAAAAAATCATCTCCTAAATTATAGAAAAATAATATATATAAATATTTTAAAGATATAAAAAAATACTACAACAATGAAAAAAAGAAATACCAACTAATTATTTAGATTTACTTATATATTATATATTTATATTTTATTTTTCAGATTTCTTACACACACACAATATTTTTGTAATTGCTATTATTGTTTTTCTTTTTATATTTTTATCGATTGTCTTTTTTATATTTATATTTATTTAATTTATAGAATCTAATTATAATTCTTTTGAGTTAATTAACTTATTTTATGAATTTTCTCTTTAATTTTATTTGATTGTTGAATTTTCGGTTTTGTTACATGTTTATTAAATAAAATATTTATAGTTTAATTATAATTTCTTATATTCTTATCTATATGATTTTATTAGTATTTTTAATTTTACTTAAAGCAATTGAAAAAATACTTATGTTTTACTTTTGCTTTTCTGGGTTTTTCAGATTTATAACTAATTATTTACATATATTTATATATTTTTTAAATAATTTTTTATATTTTGTATTTCTTCAAAAAAAACTATATTATTTTTATTTTTCTTATATTTTATTTATTATTACACATAAGTCTTCTATATATTTAATATTTTCTTTACATAAATCATAATTTACAAAAGAATATTTACACAAATAATTATATAAATAATAAATATGTATACTACATATAGTAAGTAAAATGGGTGGGAAAATTTTGAGAAATATTTTTATAAACGTTAGGATTTTTATATATATATAGATATATACCTACTGGAGTCACTAAAAAAGCTTTATATGTATTTTTTAAGTTACCGATATTTTTGTCAATAACGTGATTTTCAAAAGATCGTGGCCGGATCCATAATTATTTCAGAATTATATTCAAAGAAAAACTTATGGGGAAATTTATTTAAATATTAGAATTAATTTTAAATTTATTCATGATTTTTGGAAAACCCGGACCCTCTTATAACTATTTTTAAAGATCGGCGTTGCCTTGTTTTATTATTTTAAGAAAAGTCGAAGGACACAAAATATAATTACTAAAACTCTAATTTCGGAAATATTTTTACTGGGACTAAATGAGGCCTCATTTTCAATAAATTATATCTTTCGGCTCATAGATTCTCAAAGTTAAAATCTCAAAACCCGGTAATTACCAATTATTTCTAGAATTATTTTTTAAAAATTGTATATTTTGAAAACTAATTTTAGAAAATAAATTAGAAATAAAATCAAGTAACTTTATTGAATCACATACTTAAATTATGTAACTCCAATTGTCCAATACAACCTTGAATATTCCATGAGACCGGATTCCTAATCGAGCTTGAGTCTTGAGTTTCTTGAACCTTGAAATCAACCCTTGAACCCTGAGATGTCCCCATATCGAGATCACAAGAACTTATAGAATTTTGAATCCAACTATTCTATCGACTCTTTGAATACCGAACCACGTCATGTATCTCACGCCCAACTAATCAACGTGTTATGCACTAACTTAAACCCTGCATTACAATCTTATGATTGCTTGGTTGAATAACATATGTTACGAATGCGTAATTGACTTGACTAAATAGTCTAAATGTGTACTTGCTTGCTTGAGTATGGCATTACACTGAACCATTAAACTAGGCAATAGGCTGCAGTCAATTGTGAGGTTAACATTGTGGCCAGATTACCACGAGCGTAGGAATAGAGTGTTTCCTCGTTACCTTGTTCTTAACTTGAGGTATAATCATGATTATGGGGCTTTCCACGACACCACCCCAAGATAGGTACTACATGTGGCCTGATATTGTGATAAGGTTGGGGGACTATGTCCTACTTTAGATATTAGATCAATCTTGCTTGTTCGGGAGACATTAGGAGAGCCTAGGGACTAAGTCATATCGACTAACCCTAAAAGCTAGCTGCATGAGGTCAATATTCAAAGGCAAGTGTTATGTGGGGGTGAGTGCCATGTTTACACAAGGGGTCCACCTCTATATCCAGTACGAGTACCTCTAGTATTCCATTTATTGGTCGTCATGTATGCTCTCTTGCTTGCTTGCATCTTGGACTTGAATCTTGACTGAACTTGAACTTACTTGAAATCTTGTTTGCTTGACTCTTGCTTGTTTGGATTATTTCATTAGTGTCCATTTCGATCTACATAGACTGTCATGTGATGCAACCAAAAAGATTGGTGCTTCAAGAATATGGGATACTGAACTGTAATATGAAATCAATAACCTAAATAGCTTCAAATAACGTCACAGCGACCAGATTGATCTCCAAGAGCCTATTGGCAACCTGATCGATCCTGCAAAATAAAACCTAAGCCAAGGCGGTGGATGGCCCCGACGTAGGCCCTCTGATACTTAAGTTAGCGAGTGCGAGAGAGATTCAAGAGCCCAAAACGTAGGATAAAATCAACTTAGAGTAAATAATGAGGCCCGAGTCCTCTTTAAACCATAATTTGTCGGGGCCCCACAAGACAACCCATATTAGCCCGCTAAGGCCCAAAACCAAAGTACAACAGTCAACGTCGAGCTACCACTCAACGCAAAGCTGGTATAATAATACCTGCATCATAAGAGCTCGCCTCTCCTAAGGAATAGCTCCTAAAGGAGAGGTCACCATAAATCCATAAATCTATCCATAATAATTAGAGATGAGAGAATTATTCGTAAAGAGAGAATAATATATGATCCATGATCCATGATAAAAGGAAAAAGATATAGAGGGCCAGAGAGATAAGGTTAGAGAGAGAGAGAGAGAGACTGAGATGATATCTGAAATAAGGGCCCAAACCCCCTATTTATATGATTATTTTGACCTCTCCACCTGTTAATAGGATTCCTTCCCAATGTGGCATTAAATCTCCTAATTTTTTCAAATCACCATAATTAGGAATTATTCTCATATTAGGACTCTTACTTCCCATAATCCATAATAACCATAAAATATTATTACCATATATTCCGGGACCTAGAACCTTCCATCCTTTCGATACTTTCTTACCATATATAACCAAGCTGATATTTTGTGTCGTATCAGTTAGTCTCCCATATTTTGGCTGATTGAGGTACGAAATCAGGTAGAATATATAAGAAGTAAAGAATACGTCGGCTGAAAATCATATGACATTAACCCGACCTAAAACAAATCAGTCAAAAGGAATCAATTCATACCATAAAATAACACTTAAGCATCGCCTTATTACCATAAAACATTTCGCCAGTTCGTCGCAAGATTTACACAAATCATAAAATCCAGCTCTCCATACCGAGCTGCTATATAACCATTTTCCTGATAAGACTTTGCCACCTTACATAAGAGCTCGCCACTCTTATATGAGAAGTCGCTGGCCCCACAAACAGCTCGCCTCCTTGCAGAAGGATTACACCTTCTAGAAGAAGAGGCCGCTTACTGAATTCGCACAATACATGCATGTCCACTAACCTAAGTTAAGGTGGTTGAGAGAAATCACCATACACCAGACCAGGTAGAGCCACAGTAAACCAGAAAATTAGGTCGCATCAACTCAATAAAGCTTGACCATATACGTCTAAGAAAATTATGTAGTCCTCCTGGTTAACGCAATCAGGCAATATAACCAAATTACTTAAAACATTAAGTCCCCCATGTTAAATTAATGCAAGCAAGGTAGCACAACTAAGCCGAATCAAACCAAAACAAAATAAGGTTTACGATGTGAGCAGAAAGCTACTAAGTCAAAACACCATATAACCACATAAACTATACCACATAATCAATCACGTTTAAAAGCACATAATCAAAGCTGTAAAGAACATGTAAGTCAAACATGCTCTTCACATAAACAAAGCATCCAGGAATATGTAAATCAAACATATTCCAAGATAAAAATTGCAAATTACATTTTAATCAAGCATGCGCATTACAACAAACATGCTTAAAGACTTGACGGAAAACATGTAAATCAAACATACCCCCTTCTCAACATCCCAGAGTATGTAAGTCAAACATACCTAAGGATATGTAAAAATATGTAAATCAAATAAATTTTCACACAAGGCCAAACAAATCACATAAGACCAAATAAACCGCATAAGACTAAATAAATCACACAAGACTAAGTATGTAAATCAAACATACATAAGAACTGAGAGAAAACATGTAAGTCAAATATGCTTCCTCCCAAATGTCCTAAAATATGTAAATCAAATATACTCATGGACGTGGAAAAACATGTAAGTCAAACATGCTCTTCCACTAAACCATCCATTCCCATATCCATAAAAACCATCGACGACCTAATAAAAGCGTCGAGGTGTGACCATCGCCGACCTAATGGAAGCATCGACCTATAACCATAAAACCATATCCGTAAACCATCGCCAACCTACTGAAAGCGTCAGCCCATAACTATATAAAACCATATCCATAAACCATCACTACTATAAAAACAACTTTCTAAGGCTGTTAATTAAAGGCGGTTCACTGAAAACCGCCTTAAAAATACTTTTAACGGCGGTTTTAACAAAACCGCCGTAAAAACTCACACATTCTACTGCGGTTATTTGAGAACCGCCGTGAATTYAKAGGTATTCATGGCGGTTTCTTAAGAACCGACGTTAATTAGTTCACATGTTAATTAGTTTGCTGGATTTAATGTCGGTTCTAGTATAACCGCCGTGAATGTGATGACATTTAACGGCGGTTCTATTAGAACCGCCGTAGAAAGTAGTCTGCCAATGCCATGTCACCGATCTGCGTCAAACTCAAACAACTTGTTTCGACCGTTGATCCGTGTCTCATCCGACGATCTTCATTATATATTAAACCAAAAAACAATAAATATTAAAAATGATAAATATTAAACCAAAAAATAATAAATATTAAAAATGATAAATCTTAAAACAAAAGAACCCGTGGAGCTCGTCGACCTCATCGCCAATGTCATCACAAACCTCCTCTCCATAGATCGATCTCGTCGCCAATGTCCTGCGGCATGTCGCCGACGATGATTCACTCTGTCGAGGAGATCCCTGATTTCAAACCCAAGACCCACGCGCTCTACGTCAATGTGTGGACACTCACCCCGGACTGGCTACCGGCGATGAAGATGGATGCCCAGACGATGAACGACCGTAACAGGCCTTGGGTGTTTGACCCGGTGGCTGCCGGAGCTTCCAATTTCCGTTTGGCCGCCTGTTTGGAGCTGGTGAAATTGAGGTAGTGCCTAATTTCTGTTTGACTCGCGGTTCAATTTCTTTTTCGCTGTGTTGGTTTTTCTTTTCCTATTATTTCCTTTGATCTCGATTGAATAGTGAACTTTGCATATTCATTACGTTGAATGTCAAGTTTTGTTTCTAAAGATTCTCTTTTTCTATGAAACTATCTTTTTAACGTTAGGTTATTTTTAATACCTCCTCTTGAATTTATTGAATAGAGATTTATGTTGAGTTTGAAAAGTCTTTATCAATGCTTTCGTCTCTCATTGTACCTAAAATCTAACAACTTTCATATTTTGTTCGTCTTATTCATTGGAGTTCTTGCTTTGTTTCTTTTTGCCATTTATGACTATTTCATATCTAAGGTTAACACCTTACTTTTATTTCTTACACTCTTGATTTTTCTTTTTAATTAACTGCTCATAGGAGTCTTCTCGTTTGACTGCCTTTTATTATTGAGTTCTGACTTAGGATGTAGACATTTTTAAAGGTCGTTAATTATTTATTTCATGATATCTTTGGAGTCATGGAACTCACACGATCATTGTTTTGGCCTTAAAACTATGGTTGAAAAATACTAGGCCATTTGTCGCCAATGTTTTCTCTTTGAGCGTTAAGCTTGTTGAATTCTTTGGATGTCTTCATTAACATTTATACTTTCAAACTTTCACTTATTTAGAACAAGTTCTACCTTGCACTTTATCTCTCGTTCTTAGTGATTCACTATTTTACACTCGGTGTAAATGTTTGTTTCGTACCTTTAATTCATCCGAACTCCTGATTATTTTGAATGATAATTATCACCTATTTGCCACTGAACCTTCAAGAGACCGATGTCAACTAGCTTCACTTGATACCCTAGCATATGTTCAATACTTATCCCAATCTACTTGACGATTCAAGATATCTGAATTTTCACTTCCAAATCCTTCTTGTTATTTTTTCAATCATTTTCTTGGTAAATACTTCATTGTAAACATAGAGCATCTGTTATTCATCACAATTTGTGATAAAAATCACTCGTTCTAATCTATAACATTATTTTATTGGATTTTGATTGAATATTGAACCTATCATACTCATTGCGGTTAACACCAACTTTTGGTTATTAAGAATTTAATCTCTTATGACATTATCTTCTGAACATTAAGTTCTTTTATTTACATACTCTTGAATTTATTAATTTGAGACTTCTGTTGAATTTGTAAGTCTTCATCCATATTGCCACCTTTCTCTTGTACTCTAACATTGGTAGTATTTTCTCTCTACTTGATAGAATTTTTTTTTTCCTGATTGTGGAGCTCTTTAACAAAACTACTTTCGAAATGCACATTGTACCCAAGTCTTTTGTTGACTTCCTCTGATATACTAGTTCACATATGCACTGTTGAAATGAACTTAAGTTTTAATCACTTTTGTTTTCGAATTCATCTTTAGTCTTGTGGAATCAATTTTACTTTGTTTACCTCACATCGTTGTTCAATCACCCTTATATTTTATTCCTCTTCTATACTAAGAATTTATCTTTGCTTATTCTAGAGAATTGACCCTTCTACCGTTGTTAGTGCTCACTTGTTTTGTTTGCTACGTCAGTGGTGTTGCATTTTTGATTGTTATTCGCTCTATAATTTGCAACCCATTCTGAAAACTTTTGATTATTCTACCATTTGAAAACTTATTTGTTATCTCATTATTTGTAACTTTTCTATTTGTATGTTCCGAAAATTATACACCTTATCTTAAAGATTCTATCACTTCTCTTTCTATCATTTTCTCTCACTGGTAAATTTACGTTCGGACCAGTGGTCAAACTGTATAAGCTTTCATTAGATATTGATATTTTTATAATGATTCTGAATTATTAATTATTTTATTTTCTATGCGAGTATTTCTTATATATCACATATCTACACCTTATGACTTCACATTGTTTGTTTTATTATCACTTTGTTCGTCAATTCTGTCTTTGGACAAAGATCCTAACTTGTACTTACTCTTACCTTGTATGACTTTACTATTTCATACCTTTCACCTCATCAACTATCAAACTTTCTATCTCATTTTCACTTTACGTTCGTTTGTGGTAGAACTTCGAATCATTTTCATTTGTTAGCTTCCATTGGGAATTTGTTTCGCTTGGCTACCTTCGAAGTACTGATGCCACCGACTTGTTTTATTATATTGGTAAGACTTTTTTGTCGTATTCTCCCTATTTGATATGTCTAAATTTTGAAATTCTATATTGACTGCGGTTTCAATTACAAGGTTCTTTTCCATTATACATCACACTCATCAATACTTTTGATTTACAAGTCATTCAACTCGTTACTACACAATTTGTTCATTTATTTTTTCTTATGTAAGTTGTATTTACTCTCGATCGAATCACACAACCTTTTCAACCTCACTTTGATTGAAATAATATTCAATTGTATACATTTCAATCATTCATACCTCGTAGATAGAGTGACTATTGGATTTAAGTTTTGTGGTGTAGTACTAGAATTGCCTAGACTATCTAAGAAAGGAATTTGGGGAACAAATTCTTTTAAGGAGAGGAGAATGTGAAGTCCCGTCTACTTACTGTTATAATTTATTAAAATTAATCTAATTATTCTTTATATCACTATTTTTATTTCATGTCAATCGAAATATTTTATTACAATAATATTTTGTTGGATTGTACATTGGGTATTATGAAATTTATTTATTTATATTTATTTTATTTTGTAACGAAATTAAATATATACATTATATTTTTATTTTAACTCATTGTGTTAAATCGGGCTCAAAATCCTTTAAACATATTCAATTAAATAGGCCCAAGAATTTGAGCCCAAATGATTCGAACCCATAAACCAAGCCCAATATTCCAAACCGCCTCATACCCTTATTAATATTGGAAGCCTTACTGTTTATTCTTTGTGGCATTTGATCAAACATAAGACAAACACCAACAGAGAGTTTCTCTCATTTTCCTCCAAAACTACCACCTTTGGCAGTAAGATTCATCGGACTCGTGATGAAACTCCGATCGTCGGATCATAACAGAGTTTACACCGTAGATAGCTCTTTTCATAAGGTTTCTAACGCCACCTCTGTATCGATGATCTGAGCTCTGGATCATCGGCAAAACGCTGGCGAAGTTCCTGTGCGCTGCCATAATTCGGGCCGGCGCTGTCGAACTTCGACGGCCGATTTCCGGCAGACGGCAGGTCCGAAATTATTGTTTTATATATCAATTTGTTCGTATAGATGTATAGTATTCGATAATATATTTATTTTTGAGAACTGTTGTCAGAGAAGTAGTGACGGGGCCTCGAACCGCCGGATGCCGGCAAACCCCATTTTGGCCATTTGAAATATCAGAATTTTATGAACCATACACTATCCGAAAGCTCTGGTCACGAGCTACATGTTTTTATACTCAACTCTTGATTTCCGATAAATATTGTTTATGGCTCTGTGAGGTGTGTATATTGTGTTCATGTGGTTTATGCGTGTGTGTTAGTGTTGGCGTGTGTGTGTGTTGTAATGTTGGTTTTATGTGGGATGAGATGATGGACGGTGGCATAAGATGTCGGAGAGCGGCTGGGCCAGAAAGTAGAGTAAACGGGAGTGGTAGGCTGGTGGTAGGAAGTTCTGGGCTTAAATGAAATGGGTTAGAAGTTGAGAGGTGTGCTTTTGAGAATTAGATAGAGTTTTAGACCCAATTGAAAATTTTATAAACTTCAATTTGACCCCTCAAAATTTCAATTTAGTCCTCCTAAATTAAGTTTTGATTTATTCCGAATTGACCAAAATCTTATTCTTTAAAACTTCAGATTGACCCCACAAACTTTCAAAGTTCCGAAATCTCATTTGACCCCCAATTACTTTATTAATTTTTCAAAACCATACAATTTTCTTATTTTTGAGCCAAAATTGGTCAAACGACTTCCAAATGATTTCAAATTCGAACCACAACTTCGTTATAACATCCTCCTACGTAAGACAAATCCAAAACTACAAATTTACCCTTTGAACTCCAGATTTCAGGAATCGAGGCCTGAAAGTTCTTACTATCATATTTTGTGTTGTAGATTATTAGTTTTACTTCCAAGTGTCTTAAGATCTTAGATATTACTTTATTTTATGTTATATTTATAATTATTATAAATATATTATATTTTAGGACTCAACGTGGGCTTTTATTCGAAAGTGTCGAGGTCTTTCATGTACTGATTGGAAACCTCGTAAAGCTGACTTAGCAATTTGCTTGATTTTGGAAAGAATTTCAAAGAAGGTGAGTAAAATTTTCTTAAACTGGGGAGTTTGAAAATTCTCAAATTATAATGCGTTGTTTGTGCTTATCTGCGAATAAAATATTTTTAACTAGAAAATTTGAGATTTTCCAAATCAAGAAGCACTTGTTGCTTAGACATATTTTTCTGTTTGTATAAATCTTTTGAAACATAGTATTTTGAGGGAAAATATGCAAGTGTGCATTGCCCTTGTGCTTTTACTTAATCATAAGTTCAATTATATTATTTTATATCAAAGGTATCATTTGAACTCGACTATTGTCATTGACTGTCACTGTTACTGTCTGTCTGTCTGTCATTGTTACTGTCTGTCAGGCACGAGTAGTTTGGGCAATCAATCGAGCAGGTTGCCTGTGGTTCTTTCTTGAATACTCGTGGTACCTATTCCCATTATTCCTGGTTGGGTCGGAGACGACGGAAGAATTTGGGTCGTAGATTGGGTATATTCCAGAATATGGCGTACTCTGGGTTTGAATCCATAGCTAAAGGGACGTCGAGCCTACTAAGAGGGATAAGGCGATTAAGGCTTCGGCCTGGAGTGTCACCTTTCATGGTGAGTGGAAACGTATGGGTCGATGTTTGATCGACATCGATTCTACGTTTATGTGAGTTAGTCTGTCTCGAAAGCTCTCTAGAGTCCTTTGGGAGCTAAGTGCTACGCGCGGGAGCCACCTCTAGAGTTCCGTACTCAGACACTCATTAATTAGACTGACTGTTTTAGAACGAGACAGATTTTCCTGTCTGTTCAACTGTTAACTGTTTCAATTGATTTCTTAAAAATAATTTAACATTATTTGTTTGCTCTAAATGTGATAATTGGTTAGTTTTGAGAAAATCTATTGTTTATTTAATTTTAAAATATTTTAATTTTGAAACTATTGACTAGAGTTTTGTTAAATGTATGAAAACAGTTTTGCACACCAAGTGCTTTGATTATTTTATGAAAGTTATTTTCTAAACTCTTGTAAATTTTATATTTTAAAAGAGAACTTGCATTTTCATTTTTGCCCTCACCGACCTTTTTTAGTTCACGCTCTCGTTAACCAAACTCTCCAGATATCGACGATAATGCGAATGAAGTTGATTTCGATTTTTTAGGTGAAGACTGACTCGTTTAGAGTTTTCTTTTGTCGACTTTTTTTTGTGTGTTTTATGTATATGAAAGCGAATTTATGGTTAGATTTTGTTTTATTTATTTATTTTATTATTATTAAGATAGTATTTTATTTCGGCATTATAGAAATTGTACCTTGAATTAAAATCACGCGTAATTCTTTTTCATGTACATTTGTTTCCTATTACCGTTGCCAATGAAAAACTAATCATTAGTTACTAGAGATGACTTAAAAATAGAATTCTATAACTTAAACTAAAAGTAGGTGCATCTTCTTCTTTAAATTTTCTTCTCATATACAAGGGCCCAAAAAACTTTTGTGGCTCGAAACGATCGTCTATTAAAATAATACAATATGTGGCACGAATTAGTCGTGTATATTAGAATAAAACAAAATATCACATTAACACAAAAATAGACACGATTAATAACATGGCACTATAACAGTCATGTCAATAATCGTGTAGTTTATCTTTGTTATGTAAATGTTTTGGATAGTAAGGGTATGTGTTAAGTACAAACTAATAATAATAATAATAATAATAATAATAAGATAAAAGTGAAAGTTTATATTTAGTAAGTGTATGCACTAATTAAGTAGAAGATGTGTGCCGAATGTTGTGACATGAATATTTGTTAAATCCCAACATCTGAAAATCTTTAAATTTCAACGAAGACACTTATATTAATGGTTTTTTAATTGTATGATTATAAACAATAGTCAAAGTTAATATAATTCAAATATTGAATTATTAAAATGTGGTTAATTATATGTAATTGTTTAGTCATAAATCGTAAAGGTGGGGCAATATTAGTTTATATTAGTTTATAGTGATTAAAAATGTATAATGTAATTTATATAGAAGTCTTTCTAAACTTATAATTATAGTTAGTGCCTAAAATTATTGAGGAAAAAACATTAAACTCCACTAACTTTGCCCTATCTACTTGTAAGCTATACACTTAACAACCCGAACTCTGACTTTTGTCTTTTACACAATACCCTATAAGCCCCCGTCGATTTTCTTGACCGGATTCTAATCACTTCCAATGCATGTGGCGTTCTGAAGAACTTTTTCATCAATTCAAAATACAAGAATTATGTAATTTGTAAAAATAAAATAAAAATAAATGATGTGTGGCTTACAAGATAATGTGAGAAAAAAAACGTAGAATTCATAAGGTTAAGTATGAAAACTATTAGTTGAATGAGTAAAAGTACAAAATAATACAAAATCTAAGAGTGCGTATACCATAGACCTGGGACCATCTAATAAGGTGCACCGGGTTCTCAATTTCATTTTATGTTGGCAAACAATTGGACGCCCTCAAAATTTCATTCCACTTCTGCATCAAAATTGGACGCGCCTTTCTTTTCAACCCTCCGTCCACGCGCCTTTCTTTTCACCAAAAGTGAAAAAACCTCTGCAAATTCCCGCTACTTTAGACACTGCAATTTCATTCCCSATTTTTTCACCAAAATTTCTTCAATCTCCAAGCAATTTTCAGACGCTGCAATTTTCATCTTCTCCRAGAAGRTGAAACAATTTTCTTCAAGTAAATATCATCTTCCACCGGACGCTGCAACAATTTTCATCTTCTCCAGTAAGTTTTTGATTTTTTTTCCCATTCAACTTTGATTTCAGTTCGCTAATGTTGGTGAAGTTTTAGCATCGATTGATGAAGTTTCATTGTCGACTAATGTTGATTCATCACAAAACGCTTGTTAGTTCACAAATTTTAAATATAGTTTCAATTCTTCCGATTCTAGGGTTTAGCCATCACTTGATGTTGATATAGTTCATCTGTATTTTAACTACGGGCTTTCAAATCTCTGCATGTTCTATGTTTCAAAAATTGTGATAAGATTTTATATGTACATCTTGATGATATGTGCAAGAACAGTCTGATGATATGTTGCAGATCTGAGCGATGATATATCATTTGTGAACCTCATATTACTTTTTTTCTGCGAATATATTAGTTTTCATATAGTAGTAATGATATGTTTAAGAACAATCCGATGATATGTTCCAGATCTGTAATGATATGTCTCATAACTGTATAATATTATATCATTTCTGAAATTTATTTTACTGCAAAATATAGATTGTCTTTATGATTATATGTACAATTTCAATGTAATGATATATTCATGTTCTATGTAATGATATGTTCATTTTCTGCATGATGATATATTCATGTTCTATGTAATGAGATGTTCATGTTCTGCATGATGAT